>JAVCKT010001248.1:0-30832 GCA_032273925.1 Rhynchotus rufescens | reverse complement strand
CTTAACTGGTAAAAATCAGCAATGCTGATTGACCAGGGTCCCAGAATGATAGTTATAGTTTAAATGATAGCAGTCTCTCTCCTTATAAGCCTCCGCACTGATCTGTAATGATTAACTCAGTAAATGCATCCTTTGCGGAAGGTGTCCCCCAAACCACTGCCCAGAACTACAAACGCAGAGCCTGACTTGAGCAGGAGCCCTTGCAAAATCTTGAGCTGCTGCCTGCTGGGGCCTGAGGAGCCTAACACAACTTCAAGGAAAGTTGGCATGAAGCACTGTCAGGAAGATGTCTCTATCTGCAGCCCTGCTGAAAATCAAGTTGATCCTTCATTACCCCATGCAATTAACCTATGTAAATACATGCTAATGGCCACTGCCATGGTAATTCACTCCCTTTGCTCATCAAGCCACATGGGACCACAAACTAACTGTTGAAAAGAACCCATCTTTGGTGAACAGGATCTTCCATCCTAGAAGCAAAATGCAGAGCATCAGAGTAATGCCACTAAAACGTCCGCCATCCTTTCTGTTTCTGTGGGTTGTTTTTGAAAGGAGATCTCAGCTACTTGCTGGTGCTGCAACAACAAGAGAAACATCTGATGGCCACTTCAGCCCCTGCTTCTTAGCCATCTTTGTTAGCCAGCTCTGGCTGTGGAACAGGGCTGCAGCTCACAGGATTTTCTTCCTCTGGCGCTCAGAGAGCTTGGTGAATGTCCACCTCGAAGGGGAATGGTTGGGAAGGGAAGGAATGCAGAACAGCACAGTAATATCCTTAAAAAGGTGGCAAAAACGGTAGTGAGTAGAAAGCTGCATTAAAACTTCTGCAGTCAGAAAACATTGCCAATGCGTTAAAATCAATCAGGATAAAAAAAAAAAAAAAATTCTCTAGCCAGCGCAGGGCCTGACCCCGGCCTTTCATTTCTACCTTGGTAATCACTGCCAGCAGTGCAGAGATCACAAACGTGGGGCAGACGGGGGACTTAGGAGCCTGCTCTGCAATGTGGAGCCAAGGGAGCCCCAGGCAACCTGCTCCCTGGGGCTGCCGGGGCCAGCCCCTCACCCGGAGCCCTGCAAGGGCACCCGCTGTGTCTGTGAACACGGGTCCCACCTCGCGGGCTGCCTGGCCCTGAACTTAGGGGGAAGACCTGGCATCCGCCCGCTGCACTGCAGTAACACAGCAACAGCAGCAACCTCTTCACCTCAGCTACTGCTGGTATTCCGGGAGAGGGTCACACTTTCCTTGCTATCAGCTGAGTGCCGACTCAGCAAGGCAGGGCACATTGTCAGGACTCGGCCATTAGGAAGGAAACTTCTCTTGCAGCTTCGATGTTCAAGGGAAACAGCTTCTGCAGAACTGAACGCCCACGCACACCTTGCAGACCACTGTCCCTACCAGCACACATCACAGACAGTGGTCATGCACCCGAGGACCACGCACTGGAACATTTTTATATTCTGTCAGTAATTCTCTCCAGCAGCTCAGCAAGGCTGGCAATGCCCAAGGCTACAGCCACTGTTCTTTATGAGTACTATAAGCAGAGTTTATTTCCACACCCCAGAAGAACATTTCGAGGATCCCAGCCACGTAGAGAGGGCACCTGAGACACCAGCAGCTGTCTCCAGCTCCACTTGACCCTCTGAAAAAGGAGGCACAGAGAACGCTCTCCCAGCAGGCATTAATGCAGGTTAATTAAACCTAAACTGCTCGGCAGGGGCACAGCGAATTGAGAAGCGGTGCTTCTGCATGCTGCCCAGTGCACCAATCCCACCGTGGCACCATCGTTAATGGTTCTCAAACAAGCCTCAGGGCTCATTTGCTTGACAAGAGCAAAGCGGGTAATTTTATTGTAGAACACTTGCAGAAATGATGCCCTGACTGTTATCAAAAGTGACAGGCAAGTTATGTGAGCAGTTAACTGAAGGTTACTTTTTAGGGCCAAGCCTCTGAATAGATCAGACGTCAATTAGTTCATGCATGGGAGGAAGAGGGAAAAAACAAAGAGAAAAGAGGGGGGAGGAAGAAAACAGAACTGGGGAAAAGGAAAGAGCAGCAGAGAGATGGACTTAATTGCTTTCTTTGAATGAGTGCTTAGAGGAATAGAAGGAGAAAGGCCTCAATCATCAGCCTCTGCTGCCGCTTACCAGGCAGCCCTTACCACCTAACAGATTCACGGCTGCTCCCGTTCAGGCGCTGCTGCTGGGGTGACAACAAGGGGCTGTCAGGATGCACGGGAGGAGAAGCATCCTTTAGTCTGGGCCCCCCAGGGGTCTTTTTGGTCCTTTCCTGCACATTCTTCAAGTGAAACCCTCACAAGGGGCTTTTCAAAGTCCAGTAAGCTGCTTCACTTACGCCATGGACACCTGAAGGGGGTAAGATCAGTCAGAGTGGAGGTACTTGGGCACCCTCCATTTAAATTCTTCAAGGGGAAAAGAAGGATCTGAGACTCAGTGCAAGTCTTCACAGGAAAGCTTCCAGTTTTAATAAAGTTTCCACATTAAAAGAAAAATACCGTTATGAAGTTACATAACCCATTGGGGCCGTTCTAAATAAAGTTGACCCTTCCTTTTTAAAATAGCTTTTAATTTTGAAAATTGCCTTTATGCAAGGCTACAAAACTGAAAGTTGAAAAAAGTATGTAGTCTAAAGCAGCAGTCAAAACAAAGCCTCTGTTGAAAAATAATGCAGTTTTGTTGACCATTCTCTAAAAGAATTATGGAATCATCAGTCTGCTTCTGAAATATAAGAAAATGGACAGAGTTGTCCTGCCATTAAAACATCCTGTCTGCTTCACCTGATGGCAACTGGAAGGAAAACAAGACGACTGAACTCATGATCTGCAAGCTGAGTTGAGACCAAGACCTTGGTGCTGCTTCTCTAGCTCCTAACAGTGAGAAGACTCTATCACTGTCACCTGCGGAGGGAGAACCACTGAAGCCTTGTCCTCTCTCTGTGTTTGTTCTACCACAGGTTTGGCTGATCGTAACTGCTATTGCTCTGGCTGCTACCAGGAGATACTGCTTCGTTGTGCTTGTTTGACACTATATAGCACGATAGTGCAATACAACAGGGGTTGTCCAGATTTCATGGCAAGGTAGGACCAACAGGGGAAGAGAGAGAGATGGCACTGGATTCCCCAGCATGGAGACTTGAAAGAATCAAGTCTGTTAAATAAAAACATAAAGCAAGAGGTTTGCCCTTGGTTAATTGCATTGGCCTTGGAAACAATTCAGGGCTAATGAAAGAGTTTGAAATATTTCCTTTAACAATTAAGAGAAAGGAAAAGGAGAACAAGGCCTGGACATTTCCCTCTCCCACCCCAGCCACTCCCTGTGCAGGGCATTGATGTCACCCCTTCTACAGGGGCTTGGGACCACTCGTCCTACCTTGCAGATTTGCTCAGGGACACGGAGCCAGAGCCCCAGCTCCTGCAGCCCAGAGCCAGGCACAGCCCAGAGCCTCCCCTGTGCCAGGGGAGGCCGAGAGAGTCTGCCCGTAGCGACACTAAAACACACTGTTATTTATTTCCAGATAAATTTGATTCTGGACCTGTCAACCTTGACAGGGTCATCAATACTTGCAGGGCTATATTTGGGCAGATTGTGTCTCTGGGGCTTTGGATGGGAATACTGCAGTTGTGAGCTGGTTTGTCCGAATTCCCAGCCTCCCATCCCATCTCTCCCACCCCCTCCCCACCTTTGGTATGCTCATCTTTCCCAGCTCTGCCATGGATCACTCCTGCAGCACACCCTAGCCTGACTGCTATGAGGAGACACGATGCAGGCTAGGACTAAAGCTCCAGGCAAGCACCCATTGGCTTTCTGATCACATCCTGCGCTGACTGCCAGCCTCCAAAGGCAACGGGATTTATTGCACTGAAACACAGCAGTAGCAGCCCATAAGGAGCCTATGGAGCTTCGTGCACAGGAATAAAAATTTCAGGGCCGCTTGGAGATATGAAATATTTCTTAATTACTTTCTGTTCCAGCACAGCCTGAGGATTTTGCTGCTGCTGCTGCTGTTCTTAGGGTTTGTTTGGGTAGTTTGGGCTTTTTTTTTTCCCCCTCCCTCTAATGTAACTAGAAGCAAAGCACTACTAATGCTAGCTCCCATGCAGAGATCCACATCCATAAAGGACTAGCTACAGTTAACTCAAGGGCTGGCTCCTTAGAGAGGATGCTGGCACAGAGAGAATGACAGCCTCTGTCAGCATGGGACCATTTACCTCATGCTGAAACATATTAGAATCTCCTCCGCCCAGCCACGCTTGGAGAAGAGCTGCACTACTGCAGTGCTGGCCTGCAAGGCGCCTGGCAGGCTCCTTCCACCAGCTCCCACCTGGTCCTGGCCGTCCTCACAGCTCAGCAACAACCCTGCTGACCTGCAACACTCTGTCCTTGGTCCGGGACTCCCGAGGCGCAGTTCTCCCCATCACCCTGGCTCCTCTTCTATTCCTTCCCCTCAATCTTTGCTCCTTAGATAAACGTGGTATTTTTCACTGCCAAGGTCGATGGCAAAGACGTGAAAGGTCCAGCGGCTGCCAGACTGAAGTGGTTTTCTGGGCTGTGCTGCCCTCTGCTCTGCGGCTTCCCGGAGCGCTGGGAGAGCAAACGGGGATACCCTGCGGCACAAGGAGAGAGGTCAGAGAGGGACAGATGGTCCTCCGACATCACCTGAACACACATGGCCCTGAGCTAGGCCAGAGACAGCAACTGGAAGCCACTTAAGGCTGCGAGCTGTACCTTATCTACAGCTTTTCCTCTCTCAAAGAGACCACAAATGGCTCCTGTTGCGCACTAGCCATAAAAAAAGCCCACAGCTGAGCTCCTCAAGCAAGTTCAGGCTGGAGGGAAGAGACTTTCAGTAGGATGCAGTTATCAGGCAACAAGGGAAATAATATTCACAGAGGTCTCCTCATCCTAGAACCAAGGCCAGGCAGATGGAGCTGATCTCCACACTCAAGGCAGCAAGAGCCTACACACACACACACCCACACACACCCCGACCCCTCTTCTTGCTTCCCATGCCTCCTTCCAGGGCCTTCTGCAACACTGCACGGAGACTCTTTTGCCTCCTCCAGAGGCCAGGGCTAAGGAGCAGGATACTTTGTAGGAGATCCTAGTTTAATCCCTACCAGCAATTCTCCTCGCTACTCCTGGGTTACACTCATACAGGACAAATGGAGCCGAGAGAGCCAAGAGAACCTTCAGTCCCCTCATTTGGTGCTGCTGAAGAAGAAAGTGAAAAGAGGAAAAGTGCTTATCACCTCCTCACATCCCTTTTTTTTCCTACTACACATATGTTTTCCTGACCTAAGGACAAGGCAGCACTCATGATCCAAAAGCCTTTCCATCCATGTCACACTTCATCAGCTTTCAACCTCAGGAAATTAGCTCTGTGAAGTCACAGTGCATAAAGCCCCAGACATCACCTCTGAGCAAAACAGAAAAGTGGCACAGGCAGGACTGGCTTCCCCATCAACAGAACTGCTCAGATCTTTATCCCTAAAAATGACATTTTCTTCCCGCAAACAAGGGTGGGGAGAACAGCGGGAGGGAAGGCAGAAGGACAATTTTGCCAGGACAGCCCAATGACCATGGTAGGACATGTTTTTTAATCTCTCTTAGGTTAAATGCAGGCAGTTGTGTCTTGTTAAATTACATTATATAATATGATTTGCTGATATAGTTTGATAGGCTGAATCCAAGAACATGGTGACTCATGTAAGAAATTGAAAGCCTCCTTGTCTTCTGCATAGTATTTCCAGAACTTGGAGTGAATCATCTCTTTTATTTATTTTTTAACTTGATATTTATTTATTTTTTAAAGTTTGCAAGGGAAATCTCTCCAGAGAAAAGTGGAGAAAGGAAGCTACAGGCCTGACCAACAGATTGTCTAAAACATGGTATTTGAGGAAAATACCCAAAAATGGAACAAGGGAAAGGAATGTCACCCAATTGAGGTTCAACTCCTGGACTGCATTCCTATCACAGGCAGATTTTCCCTGTGAAATGGCCTGGCTGCCAAGGAGATCTCTGCTTTGGGAGCTAAACACTTTTGAAAGAAGGCCTGAGCTTTTTGAAATTCTGCCTTCTAACAACTGATCATCTCAGCTTCCCCAGATACAAAGATCCACTTCACAGCAGTACTGTAAATCTTGAGTAACATCTACAAACTACAGATGGAAAGGACTATATGCATACAGAAATATTAACATCAGGTAGAGCCCTTGAGGAACAAACGTTTTCATGCTGTGCCATGCACAGGGGCAATGAGAAATGTATGAGTGTCACAGGGTTATTGGCTTGGTAGCTCCAGCACTGTCCTGTGAGCTCTGGCACTAAAAAACTGGTAACAGCTGAAATGAGAAGTAGATAGGATAGCTCTATTTCTGCAAACAGTTATTTGCATTCCTGGTACCAGCACACAAGCAGTGAGCGTCAGTGGAGAGGTGAGGACTGGTCTGAATGCAGGGAATTAGCTGAGCTCACTTGGAAGAAAATGTGATGGCTGCAGTTTCCTTTTCCAGCATTGGCTGCAACTCACCCAGAAGTGCATGGTGCCTAACAAAAGCTTTACCTTTTTACCTGGTGAAGGGGAAAGATAAGTCTTTGGGTTTTTGTTATTGCTTATTTGCCCCTTTTTTTTTTTTTCCATTAGTTGCTTGGGATTTTCTTAGATGAATTCTGCAAATTCTCAGTAGCTCAAATACCAAAATATTGGTCTATTTATATTTGGAATATGCAGAAGCACAACTTCCTACCAGATGAAGGAAAAGCAGAATGCTAAATTGCCTAATGAGTACTTATTTTTTAATGAAAAAGAAGGTAAAGTATTACTTTGCAAAAGCCCAAAGTGTCAGAGATTTCTCTTGGGAGGCTGATATAATGTAATTAAGGCCAAGTGCCGTGATCAAAACAGCTCCCTCAATGATGTATGTTGTCTGATACTGCCTCTCCCAACCCCTTCTCATCTCTGTATAAATGAGGACACAGCTCTAATGGGCTGCCTGCTATGATTTAGCATAGCAGGGTGGTTTCAAAAGCAGAAGAGAAGGGCAGTTAGCAAACACCATTCACTGTCCTACCAGGGGGAACGGGGGAAGATGCTGCTGTGCTTTAACACAGTCTGCACAAAACAAATGCCTGCTTGGTTACTGCAGGGCATTAGCATTAGGTACAACCATAAATTCTGTGTGCCTTACTGCTGCCGCTGCAGTATGGCTCTTGTTTGTAAAGCAGAAATGCTGCTGAAATTGGCCTTTTGGGGGCTCGCAGCTTTCGGAACGAAAAGCTCTTGTCCTGAAGAGGCAGGGAGCCTCCTGAAGCCCTTCCTGCCTTTTGGAGCTTGGAAACACATGGGCAGGAGCCGTGACCTCCATTCCCACTGCCCGAGGTCCTCAGGACTGAGCAGTGAGGAGATGCTCAGCGCCTCAGTGCCGGGCTCTGTCACATCTGGGTGCAGATAACAGCAGGTCACTCTGGCCGTTCAAAGACTGGATACTCTGTTTTGTCTTTCTTTTTCTCAATAAACAACTGGTTCTCTCTCCGGTTACCTTATTTATAGATGGATCTGCTTTCATGGCTGCTATACATATCCCACATGGCCAAGAAATAAAGGAAACTTCTCACCTCCCAAGGATTCCATGTAAGTGGTTAATTAAACGGTAATGATTATATTTCCTCTGGTAATGCTGTGCAGACAGGGAACTTGTATAATGTAAAGAAAAAGAAAGGCAGGGAATAAATTCCTCCTGTGTATCTTATCTTGGAAAAGCTTTCAACTCCTGCTAGTGGAAAGTTTATAGTCCTCCGCAGAGATTCCAGTTGGGTGATTTTTTCCCATCTTACAGACAAAAATACCATGTACCTTCTCTTAAATTACTTAGTAACTAAGAAAGATATGCTTGGTAAATATCCTGTCACTATGTAACACAGTAATTACATATTCTACATTCAGGTAGTAATTATATTGTCTGTCGATTACTCAGTGATTACACTTTGAAGTAACTACGCGGACCTGTATGCGCTCGCAATGATGAAGCAGCAATAATTCTGCCCATTCCAGGGGGAACTGCTTCCTTAATAGCACCTTCCCACCTACATAGCACGCAGGACTGGAGAACGACAGGACTACAGCTGGGAGAGGAACATGCCCCTTCTTCACTGCTCATCTCCCTCTAAAGCCAAGAAACTGGTTAATGTCAAAGAGGCCCCCACTCATCAGAGTTACAAAGAGGGTTACAGACACAGGACAGTCGTAACTGCTCATCCTGGGGCCTAAGGAGCAGCAGCAGGAGTGACCAAGCAGCACTGAGTCACGCTGGCAGCTCCACCCCAAGCACTGCAGAGAGCCACGAGCAGCTCTGCAGCTCCAGAACCAGTGCCGTTTGCTGCATGTGGTCCAGCCCGTAACACTCCCCGGTGGGACCGAAGGGCTTGTTCACCTCACAGAGACTCAGACGGCAGGAGAACAGCAGTGAGGACAACTCCCCTGGACACAGGCCCTCAAGAGGGTCACCACATTCACTTGTAATGGTGCTGCTCAGCATGCTCACAGACTGGAGCATCCAGACCATGTTTAGCAAGCAGTTCCTTCAGATGTGGCACTGGACTAGGACTGCTGAATAAATCATGGTGGGGAGTGGAGGATTCTTGCAGAGCTCTGCCATCTGCAGCTGCTGCTTGCCTTGCCCATCACCTCCTGAAGCTTCCTGCTCATCCTGTGTGTCATTCTGATTCTCCCTGCATCCCAGAAAGATCACGCTTTTTAATTGTGGCGAGTGCTAAAGACTCACATTGCTGAAAGCTCAAGGGCAACCTGGGCAGGATTTTAAGAGCTCTGAGTTCTGGCACTGTCCCTTAACAACGCTTAAGCGGATGCTAATAGGTTAACCTGTTAAATATTGCCTCTTTCTTGTCTGAACCAAGTGAGAAATATTTCAATTATTGTATTCCCATGGAAGATCCCTACCCGCTCCAGTTATTATAAGCCACTCCACATTCATCACGTATCTGCCTGCTCTAAAGAAAGTTCATGGCTCTTCGGAGTTTTTGTTTTGTGCCCATGCTGTGCCTGATCAGGACAGAGGATCCTCTGGGATATCACAATGCAAGTAATACATAAAGCCTTCAAGCTTCCTGCCCCATTCCATGGCCGCAACAGTGCTCAGATCCCAGCCCTTGGCACCATCGGAGCTATTCTTTTTCCCTAGTTAATCACAGACCTTACTCACATCGAATTGAAATCAATGGGAATTTTCCACCGATAGCCACACACGCCAAGTCCAGCCTCTAGAGTAATGTTCAGCTAAATAAAGCACTCATAGAGATCACCATAGCAGATTACTGATAAATCGTAGCATGTCTTTTCTTGCATACTGTGCAGAGGAAAGGATGGAAGAGAGAAATTCTGCATCTGTCTGAAAAAACACGCACCTTCCTCAAGAGCATAATAATTATCACTGAGAACTGGACGAGTAGGTGCTTCTGTGTAACAAAATCATCCGTCCCTCTCCAGAAGAGTCTTGTTACTGGGTAGTGTTGCTGCAGCTCAGATCATATGGCTTCACCACACCTGTAAGACGTGGCTCTACCTAGACACATCAAAACATATTTCTGCCCAGCTACTATTCACGCTACATCTTGGGGCCCAATTCCTCCCTCATCTACACCAGTGTAAGCCAGCCCTCTGCATGGATGACCATGCTCTTAGACCACTACAAAACTATCATGGGTAAGCGGAGAATCAGGTCAGCTCAGCCTTCCTTGATCTTCCTTGCTCTAAAGGCAGCATCTTCTGTTTATATTCTCTCTTTATGTATCTGCTTCTGTGGTTTCAGCGAGCTCAATCCCAACTAAATAAAGGAAATTGCCAGAGGCTGGATATAACCCACATCTGGAATTTACAGAGGAAGCTCTCCACTACAGATTTTACAAAGGAATCAGTTCTCACCCACGAGAACTAAGGAGAATTCCAGACTGGAAAAGGTAAATAAAAAGCAAATGAATTCTATCATTAGATATTCAGAAACAGATACTGTCTCCCCAAGTGTTTAATTAAGCACAGTCTCCTCCTGCTTTGCTGGTTACATTAAACATAGAAAGGTCTAACCTTCTTTTTTGGCAAGACTTGGAGAGACCTGGCTGACTGAACGTGTGCAATAGCTATTTCTTGCCCCAAATCGCACTGTGAGGAACGGCAAATACTGGCAGCTCCTTCTGCACTTGGACTGACCTCTGCCAACATTCATCCTGCTGAAATGCCTGATCATTTACAGCAAGATCAGACCTGAATGTGAACCACCTTTCAATCTACCATGTTGTTCTCACTCGGGTCTTTCCACTCCAACTCCTGCAAAAACAGAGTAACTCTCTACTCATCCACAGAAAAGAAATTTTTCATTTCATACAATGAGAAGCACAAAATCTGCCCGCTTCCAGGTGGTTATATTTCTCTGAAGGTACTGTCAAAAATGTAATTCCCTGGGCAGTACCTCTTTAGCAAGCAGAACGGGACTGCAAGCATTGTGCCCATTCCTCTGCTAACTAAAGGCCAAGAGCCTCCCTGCTTGGAACGCATCGTCTCACCCTTTGTATCAAACATAGTTGGCCCTATTAACATTTTAGCTGCGTGCCAGAGACTTGGCAACCAGTCAGGAATAATCTTTCCTGGCACATGGCATCCTGCTGCTGCATCAGCTCTGATCAACTTAGGGACAGATGACCGGCAGCAGTGAAAAGACCTGAAGATGGGATACGTGGAAGAGGGCCTGGGGAAGAGGAGAGCAGAGAGCTGGAGGACTGGGAGCATGGGATGACACCACACACATTCATGTGTGTGCATCCTTAAGTGGTCTGATGACAGAGGATCCTGTGGTTGCAGTTTCCTTCAGCTGCTGGCCTACTAAATGGCTATGTGTCTGCTGTTCCCTTTGTGACACTGATCTCTGACAACAAAAAATACTAACATTTATCTGCAGTAGAGGTCTGATCATTGGCCTCTGTTCAGGTAACCTGCGACACAAAAAGTTGCTCCAAGCACAATGTTTCCCAGACACAAGCACCCCTTGAGTACCTCACCCCAGCAGAACCAAATTTTAAACCAAATACCCCCAAAACCATTCTTCAAACAATTATTTTGTACCCTATGACCAAAGTAACAGAAGGTACAAATGACAAAAATGGAAATTGTAGGCAAATAACCAGCAAGAGCAAAGGCAGGTTCCCACTCACCAGCTGAGATGCGCAGGTCCCCGTGTCCTCCCTTGGCAGAGCCCGTTACCCCGGCTCACACCCCGAGGCGCGGGCGCCGCTAAAACCCCTCCTCCGAGGCTCAGCCCGGGGCCTGCAAAAAACACAAATATGAAACTAAAATAAAAAATATGCCATGTGCAGTCTCTTGATAAACTCACATACTATGGATTGGGTTTAATTAACACAATTTCTATTCTTATTAATTAATTGGAACATGTAAAGCTTCAACAAATACCTCTGTGAATGCGCTGTTTATAGAGCTTACAATATTACCTGCCAAGGCAAAAGGGAAGGATGAAGATACAGGTGTTTGAAATCTACACTTTACAGAGACAGCAGCCCAAATTTTAGAAACTTCAGTGAGGACAGTGGTGAAGAACTCCCACCTTACAATAGCAAAAACTCTCCACAGATAATTAGCGCTGCCAGGCAGACCGCCAGCCACGACAGCCAGGATACTGGCCTGGAATATGGCAACATGATGACATGGGCATTCGTGCCTACCACCAGCCATGTGAGCATATGAATTCTTGCATGGAATAAGCATTTCACCAAGAAACTGCAGTAAAAATCAGAAAGTGGAAAAGGAAAAACAAACGGTAGCCTGAAGAGCACTCGCTGAACAAAAGCACCCTCCAGGTAACAAGGATGGCTGGCAACTAAAGAGCAGAATCACAGGATTTCGCTGGTGGAAGTGAACTTTCCTGTCTAGACTTCTTTCCTATGTGCATCCCATGGATTCTGCAAAAATAGGTCAGGGATGTTCTCAGAGCACTTGGGTTATAGAGGGGTTACTGAGGATGCAGCCTAATGAGCCTTCAGAGAAGACACAAAAGACAAATGTTGGAGCCTTGAACCTAGCTGCTTGTTGAACATCTTCCCTTTCCTATGATTTATATGAAGTTACAAGGCATCCCTGCGGTCTCATGAGGGGAGCTGCAGACCCTACTAATCTTCACTTAGGAATCCCCAAGTACATGAGTCACGTAGCTATACTGCTAGCAGAGGATTTACTCAGCCATGGAAGTGTCAACATAAGAAATTAAATAAATTACTAGATTCTCCCAAGTGAGTTTTTCCTGGTAAATTAATAACGTTCCAGCACAAGGACAACAAGGAAATGTCATTTTTTTAATTTCTTTTTCTTCCCTGATTTATTAACTGCATGGAAACATAAACATGGCCCAACACTAGGGTCAACTCCCAAATCCCCATTGTTCTTATAAATCAGGAGGAAAACATTTTTCTTTTGAAAGACACATCAGGATCAGCTCCAACACATATAAACATGAGTCAGGAGATCCCCACAGCTTCAGAGCAAAGTCAATACACATTTAACAGTTAAATTATCCTTGATACCAGCTCTAAGAGGAATCTTGTGCAGAGCAGAAGGGCAGATCCACTAATCTCAACCTTTCTCTCATTACAATTAAACTTACAAACCATATTCCTGAGAAAATAAATTCTCATTCCACCCCTGAAAATCCTACTAGTTCCATTTACTTACTTACAAGTATACTTATCCTCCTGAGGAAAGAGAGCACTAGCTGCTGGCCGTACTCAGCTCTTGCGACACAACCAGCTGCTTAGGCGTCTTTCAGCATGTTATATCCCAAACCCAACACTCAGATGGAAGGCATCTTTGAAACCACATTTAAGCCTAGTTTACAGCAGGCTCTCCTAGGTAAGCTTGTAGCTACCCCTTCAGCCAGATCTCCTCCGTGTTCATTTTAATGTCCTTATCTGTTATTCAAGGGGCAGCCCTGTCCCATATCGTGATTGCCCTGTGCAGCAGGTTGACACATGGAGAAGATCTAGAACAACAGCAAAAGGCAAAAAGTTCCTCAAAAGAGAAAGATGCCATGGAGCTGAATTCGGCTGACCTGGAGCCTTTTTTCAGTCCTCCTACTGTGAAATGAATCTGCATCTTCCTACTGCAACTGCAGGCTTATGCAGAACCAGTTCAGTGTTTCTTCTATTCACACTGATGATAATACAACTAATTGTAGTCTTCCTATCCACTGAAAATTGAATGAAGAAGGAAATCTGCATACTGTCTGAACATGCTGCCAGGGAGAATAATAAATGAAAATCAAAGACCCAGTTCCCTGATGACTGCAAAAGAATCCGCTTGCATGAGAATTCATGCTTTTGATCACCAGTGGAAGTCTGCCATTACTTGAATATTGCTGGTGAAAATGATACAAGCATTTGAACTTCCCTAGGAGGAAAAAAGCACTGTGTTCGAGACTGCCAAAATCACATCCCTTCTCAACCCACCCAGGCAAGAAGACTAGGAAGCACTAGCCTTGGATGTGCAAATTCCCTATGAAGCAGCTCTTGGTATGAGCCTGATTTATGAGCCGAGTTCCAGAAAGAGAGATAATTATGTAATTTGGGATTATGTATTTGCACAGCCCTGTCGCATTTGGATGAAGCTGCCCCCTCTGCCCAGCATGCGCCAATTCCCTGGCACAGCTGAGCAGAACTTCCCTGTCACAACGGATCAGGATCGCGTCCGTCGGCGGGGCTCTCCCTGGAAACGACAGGACGCTGCTCAGGCACGAACCACAGACCAGGGCCGTGCAGGTCCCAGAGCCCCCCTCAGCTTGCATGGGAAAAGCGTTGCACAGCAGCACCCCTGTCACTTAGATGTTCCCTTTCCAGCCCCCATCGCTCTAGGCATGCTAGGAAAGCAGCTCTCAGTCGGCTGTGGTTTAGGCTGAGTAAAACCAGTACAGCGGCCTGGACATTCCCTTCCAGCTCTCAGCTCACCTATGCAAGAAAATCTCTGCTTAACAATTTGAATGAGCCCCCTCTTTGCATCTCTGCCAGGGGGATAAACCTGAGACCAAGGTCTGACCTCACATGCTTAAATACAAGGAGCTTGGGTCAGGAAGCCACTCATCTCCACAGGAGGTCCTGTTACCTGCCAAAGAGGAGGAATGAAATAAGCACCAGGAGATTTACAGAGCCAAAGGAAACTAGGATAAACTGGGAAATATCGGAATCCTGGGCTCCTCTGCAAGAACCACCTCACGCTAAATTTCCCTTGCGAGCTGAGTTTCCCTTCCAGCAGCTCTACAGTGAAGCACAAGGGCGAAAGCGGCAGGGGAGGGGACCGTTTGGTGCCAGGCACAACCTGCCTGCGCTCAGGAGGGCAACTTCACCTTGGGAACCGGCTCGCGCGCCCGCTCGCTGCCATCCCCCTGCCACCCCCTCAACCGCTTGTGCCCGCGGGCAGCCTTCCGGCCTGGCACTAATTTGGGTTGGACTCTCCGGTTCACTTCATTTATTTGTCATGAGGCGAGAAAAATACTAGAAAAACAAGACCATAAAAAGAGTGATTTTTTTTTGCTTAGTGTAGGACAGAGCTCAAGCAAGAGCAGAGCATTCGCTGAGTCAATATCATCCCTGAATCCAAAAAAGTCACCTACTCTTCCAACCGGTTTTCCACTTTACACAAACCGGGCTGAAGAAGAAGGATATTCTTTTCTTCTCTCCCTCTTTCTCCCTAGATAGATACCCAACCTGACAACTGGGATGTTACTTCTTTTTTTGTTTCTTTGCAACATGGCAGTTGAAAATGGGCCTCACCAGGACACAGGAGATGCCCACAGCATTTGCAATGTGAAACACTGCCGTGTTGCAAACAAACGCTCCGGCATTGATCTAGGTACAGATGGAAATTAATTTGGTTGAAGAATTCCTCCCTCCCAGGGAATCCTGAGCTCTGTGCACCGACATAACAGCATCTCCATGCACAAGGGATGCACTGATGTTACTGCGGCTCTTGAAGGACGTTATTTTGTCTGGGAATGGGTGGGCAGTTGGATGGTTTTACTGACGGGTCGGGCCTAACACTGCCCTCATGAGCTATGGTATGAGCCAGGGGCTTCTCCAGCTATAAGAGGAAGAACAATTTTCACCCTCACAGATCCAGGCTGCCCCTACACTGAGAGCAAAAGCCTTAGCAAGGGAAGATGCACATGAACAGGACTGGGCTGCCTGGATCTCTCGCTGTACAAACCATCTTGGTGCAGTACAGGCTGCTGCAAGCAATGGGTAACGTGCATTAACAGTGCAGAGATTAGATGTCACGATGAAAATGCCACACAAAAGAGAAGGCTGCAAACAAAGGCCCTTCACTGGGCAATGAGTGAAGACCAGCCCTAAAATAACAAGCAGATGCTGCAGATCTCTCCAGATGTCCGGACAGAACAGCGTGGGAAACGCACCCCGCGGCACCTCCCACAGAGTCCACCGCCTCCATCAGCCTCTTGGGCCAAACAGCCCTCGTCCTGCTCCTGCTGCTGTCTGTTGTGTCCTGCCCCAACGACACCAAATCTGCTGGTGGGGAATGGAGAGGCAGCCCAGTTGCCCAGGCAATGCCCCTGCCACGCACAATAACGCAAGGGAGCAGATCTGGGGCAGCAGCCTGCAGGAGCGTGCGGTGCAGCCGCTGTCGTCCTGGCTGAGCAGAGGGGCCGCTGCTCCTGAGCATACCCGTGCACACGCCCGACACCTCCTGCCTTCCACTGCAGCCGCCAGCTCACTCACAATGTAAAAGAAAGAGCAAGAAAGGGGAAGAAAACACATTCAAAATCTCAATCCAGCTCATTCATTCCTTCAGCTTTGAAAATTACTGACAAATCTTGGGGGGAACCCAAGACCTCAAGGCACTCATCACATGAGCCACTGTAGTGAAATCTCTTGTTTAAACATAGATGGAAGAAAAACATCTTATATATACACACATACATTTCAAACAAAACCCCAAGCCATCTGCCCAGCAGCCGGCACAAAGAGGGTTTCTATCAAACGAAGACTCTGCAGACTGTCAGCCTGGGCAGGCAGCCACTGCCTGGCCAAGCGTGATGGCGCTGCTCGTTTTTCACTCTGACACCACTGCAGGCTCCACAAGGCTCCTTGACTTGCAAGGTGATCAGAATATTGAGTACAACACTGCAGTGCGAGCCTGGCACCCGGCACAGTAACGGAGCAGCTACCTCCCTCCCCACCCCCTTCCCGCTTGCACATAAGGAAAAAAAGGGAAAAAAGGAAAGAAAGAAAGAGTGACCCCCCGCCCCATGCTACCTCCCACTCCTCCTTCCGTGACAATGAGATTCCAGGCATCAAACGCCCCCTCGTACATCTTTGGAGGAGGGATGTTGGCTCCGCTGTTTCTCATCCTCCAGCTCGGTTCGGGAATGTCAGAACGTGTCCACCCATCCCGTGTCTCCACGCACATGGGCCGTTTGCATACATGTGCACAACGTAATCACAGCAGCACGTCGCACTGAGAGCCCCGGGATGGCGGGACACTTCTGTCCTCTCCTTCAGCTATTACTATGCAAATAGGGATCCTGGAGAGAGCAGTAAGTCATCTTCTAGCCCAGGTTACAGAGCTGGGATCAGCTGCTAGGGCCACATCCTGGAGAGGGAACCCAGGCATTCCTTCCAAACCTTGTGCCCCAGGACCCTTCACGAGCTGGGGGCAACACTGGCCTGACTGGAAGCTTAAAATCCAAACTCAGATCTGAAGCACCTTCTAGTCGATAACAAAAGAGATCCATGGAGATTGACTTTGGTCAAGGATGAACTACTGGGCTTTCATCTCAAAGCGCATAAACTGAGTGCTATCAACTACCCCTCACTGCCACAACATCGACAAACCTGTCGCTTGTTTTATTCCTACTGTTCTTTGCTCCCAACCACTTTCCAGTCATCCCAAGGTCACTTGGGCCCATGGTCATCTCCCATTTCCTACCTACAACATATTGGAGCTACAGCCTACATTCCTGCCCCAAACTTTAGTGCAATAAAGGCTGACTCATTAAAAACACCTTCATAAATCTACCCTTACCCTTGTGAGCTTAATTCATTTACCTGGGCAGATGTGTATAAGTAATAAATTACCTTTCTTATTTCTGAGATTCTCTTAAGAACTCCTATGTTATCCCAAAATGGAAAAAAGTCAGTGAAATCCACTCCTATAAGGGTTACAGGCCCAACAGACTATTTTATTTATATTTCTGAGATGTAGAAATACTGTGTGTTTTATTACCTTTAGGACCCAACCATATTCCCTGATCATTTTAGTTCTTTTTTTCTTAAAGAAAAAAAAGAAATAAGATGTCTTTGAAAAGCATTTTAATTTACGTGAATTTTGTTAAGAAGAAAATTTCATGCTACTATCTGGCTAATCAAAGTTCCATACTAGCAAAACCATTGCAGCAGCACAGCTGATTTTCACTCCCTTCTGTTTGTACTACTTCAAGAAAACTTCTCATCGACTGCTTGAATGACATAGCAGAAATTTCCATTTCAAATTAAATGAGAATTCATTTGCTGATTCAGGTTTTAAAAATATGTGTATTTCAATGTCAAAGAGAGGCATCGCTTCATGTATCTTTTCTGACTCAAGAGAATGAAACTAATGCATTCTTTTGTTATTCCTTTCAACAGCAAATGAATGATATAGAAGATAATATTGGAAAAACAGTTCATTGCTATAAATACCTGATAGCAAATTTTCTGGACCCAAAAATGTCTCTCTGGTACGAGCTGGGGTTTGACAACATAATCAGGTCTTCTGCCACTGCCTTCCTTTGAGGAAAGGTAAATTCACACGAGCTACAGGGCTCCTCCTTCCCCCATCTTTCCCACCCTTCAGAGCTGCTCAGGAGAGCTCATTGCTGCCTGTGGTGAAATGAAACATGTTATCATTAGACTCAATGTGTCATTGAGTTAATTAAATGTCATGCTTTTGAAAACATTAATTAGAAGCATTTCAGACTCGTCTGAAAACACACAGCTTGCAAAACTTGAAAAAATAAACACCAGCGTTTTCATCTGGATAGATTTTGGTGCTAGCAACTCTTAACTGATCCAGTCTTCAGTAAAATTACAATATATTTTATCGCTACCTAAGGTAGTGATAACTCTACTCACTTTTTCATTCTGTATCAGATTATAGAGTGTCCCAGCTGTGCCCGGAGCGGAGCTTTCCCAGAAAAGTTTGAACCCCTGGCTCGAGGAGCTGGTTCCCAGCCTGCTGCGCTGGGTAAGTCGCCCAGAGCCGACTGCTGCCCGCAGCGGCTGCCTGTGCCCCAAGACCCGCACAAAGGTCTCAGGAAGGCTGACGTTGCCCAGGTTTGCAAGGTCTGGGGATCCTTTTCTCTCTTGCATGAACTCCCACATGTTGAATTTGAAACAAGGAAAGGTCCTAAACCAAAGCAACACTCAGCTCAAAAAATCTATGCCTTTCTAGCCCTGGCTAAAACCGGCATAAGGTCCCTCAGGGCCCGATAGTTATTATGACATTCTCTAAACAATAAACTTCCCAGCAACGCACTACTCTGCCCATAATCCCTATTACATGTAACCTCATGTTCCTGTAGCCCTTTTCTTAAAACGTCTATCATTGCCCTTTTGCCAGTCAAGCAGCTCCTACTTCACCTCCCCAATAGCAAGTCAGCATTCATCAGCATGTCCCCATTTCAGTGGCAACCTCCAGTATTTCCTTCCTAGGAACCAAGAGCAAAATCTTCCTGCCGGGCCTCACCTCACAATGTCTCATGCTCGTCTCAAACCCTTCCATTGCTCTTCTCCCTTTCCACACTGAAACTATACCGTGCATCACACGCAAAGTCCTAGCAGGTCGCTGTTGTATAAGGGACATTAAGCACCAAACAAGGGATGTCCTCTACAACACAGGACAGGTGGCCATACAAGATGTTACCCTCCAGTCATGTAATTTGTTTTCTACAGATCTCTACATCATTTAAATAAGATTTTGGATGACATCACTATATTAAAATTGTAGTAAAAAGGTGTTTCATTGTGTGAATATGACAAAAGTGACCACAAATTTATACCTTAACCTTAGAGTATTTTCTACAGAAATTTCACATACAGAAATATCCCAGAATTATTTACTTTAGGCCCAGTAGTCAGCTCTATAGAATCAGAGGGTCAACTTGGCACAAAGGTGCAAGAGAGGCACTCACAGACGGTGCAGCCATAGCAGAAAGGTCCGCTCCAGTGGAGAGGAGCAAGCAACGGATTCCCAAAAGATGAGGGCTATGAGCAGCTTTATTCAACATCATCTTATTCAATGCATTTGGTAGCAAGCTTAGGAAAACTGACAGTCTTCCATTTGTTGCAGGAGCTCCTGCAGCCAAGCTGGCGATGTGAATAGGCAGCTATGTCCTGCAAGATCCTCACATCTGTGAAAGAGGCTGTGACTGGACTTGCACTATTTGGAGAGCATCAGAATTTCCTTTTCTACTTGTCCATGAGTCAACATGCAGTACTCAAAATGCAGTGGCTAAAGAAACAACAACTCTTTGAACATGTAGTAGTAAATAAAACTTAACAACACTGTCACTTAGCTGCTGGTAGAAGATGACAGATTCACAGAAGTGGCAAAAATTACTAGTATTAAGTAATGTGACTGCATGCTGGGTTTTATTTGTACTGCTGTATAATCATGAAGCAGGCTCCTTCCCCAAGAGGTCTATACCAAACACATAAGAGATGATCCCACCGCAATGTTGCTGAGAGGCAAGGTCTCTCCCAGGTGATCAAACTCACAGGTCTCCAACAGGTTTGCACCAAACCATTGAGATAAAGGAAATATTTTATGAGGGCTAAAAAGATAGAAATGGGGTAAGATTCGTGTGCTCCCAGGGTATCAAGGCAGACAAGATTCAGAACACAGCAGGGAGGTGGATGACAGCAAAACACCACAGTTCTCATGGTCTGGTCTTGGAAGCAGACACCACTAGCGGTCACTTATATATCAACTCATTGATATATAAGTGTTGATATGTCATGTTGAGATGTCAGCTAGTGTCCTGCCTGTTGCCTGTCGTGCTTTCCTCCCAGGCACCCTCATCTGAGCTGGGTAAAACCCCTGTTCAAAGGGAGCTCCCACAGCCTGGAGCTGGCCTCTCCTCTCCCCCGTGCCTGCCCCTGCCACCCTGCAGGACGCAGCAGCAGTGTCACCTTCACACAGCCCATGAAAATTGTCAGGTCTCGTTTGCTTCACAGTGTGACAGGTGGAGGAAGGAGAAGGAAGCAAGAACGGGGTGTGAAGGCAACATTTTACCTGGCTGCAGCAGGAATCCCTAGCATGGTCCAGATTTATTCAAAATTGGGGTTGCTGGAAAGTTCACAACCCTTTCAATAAGCCTCTCACAAGTAATTTGCCAAGTTTGCCCTAGGTTAGGCTTCCACTGCAGGTATTTTCCTTTGCCCTTGCTGTGACAGAAGATGAGCCAATGTTTAACAGTGCAAGGAGAAGGTAATTTTAAGAATCTGGAAAAGAAAGTTACCCTGTGAGACAAGACACAGTCTCCCACAGCCAGTCAAATGAAGATATTATGAAAAACATTAGTGTCTTTTTTTCAGTCGAGAAAGTTAGCAGTGCTAAGGATTACCTGGCAGCTTAGAAATGTAACACGTGTCCGTGCTGAAATAAGAGGTTTATGTGCTTGAGAAGCCTCATACGTTTACATTTTCCTCCCATGTCTGCCCCATACAGCATTTGTTTGCAGTTAATCACAACCTCTCTCAAAAAATGGTAGGAAAGACAAATATTCGGGCTGATATTTCAAGCTAGTGCAAAGGCCCAGAATGGCAATACTGGAGATGAAAGTAATTTCACATCATTCAGAGCGGACAGCAAGGAAATCTAAGCCAGCTGCCCACACTGCCTTCAGCCTGTCAAGGCTAGAATCTCTCCTGGTCAAGCTGTGAACATCTCATTTGCACTGAGCAGCAATGAGCTCATGCAGCACCTTGCTCAGAAATGCCCTGCACAATTCACAATGTCTCGCCTCAGATCAGTTGAAATGGCCTTGCCTCTTCCTAATGTCTTCTGCTGCCTCAGGAAAGAAACACATCCTAAGAAATGGGCTTTGGAGAACACTTCTCAGTTACAAAAATACCTGCAAATCCACTCTGACCTTCACTGAAAACTTCCTCTGAGGGAAGGAAAATTATATCTTTTAATTTTTTTCTCATATATTTTGGTTTATTGTTTTTGCTCCTTCTCATGCAATATAATTAAAATTATGTCCTTGGCGTTGGGAGGATACTTACGATAAACAGCTTATATGGATGCTGAACGACTCAGCTACAGTGCTTAATCAACTGGAGAAGATGTTTATTGCTGCATATGCTCTGCTGCTGTGAAAACTGGCCATTAAACATTCAGTTTCTAAACACGGGAAAATAAAAATCCAATACGAACAAGTTAAGGTCCTTGACACTATAGGGAAGTAAAGGCACAAAAGGCTTGTCACTTACAAACAGGAGAGACTTGGGAAAGTTAATATATTATAGAATGAATTACTAACAGTAGATGAACCACAGGACAGATAAATGCTGGTTTTATTCCAGGAAGTGTCAATGCAGAGAGATCCTTAATTCAGAAAAAAAACCAAAAGCCTACAGACTGCATCCTAGCTCCTATGCTAGCACTTTCTCCTTGGTTTACCATGTATTGCATCCTATAAGAGGTCTAAACAGAACTACCCCGGTGGCCAAGGAATGCATTTTAAATAAACACAAAGGATACTAAAGAAGATTTTAGCAGCTGTGATAAATAATTGCAAATAAATAAGGGCCAAACGTTTGAAAGCCTCCACAGGCATAAAATGAGACTGTCACTCCAACTTAGCCTCATATTTAGCAACCAAATACTAAGACATGGGAGGAGATGATGCCAGGATGATACCTAGTTTTGCCTCAAGAAACATAAAAAAATCATAGAGCTCTAAACATTTCAAGGTCCTTCCTACTGCATACAAATAAACCAGTGTCACAGTGTGAGCTTTTTGGATTTGACACCATTATATAGGCAAAGCTCATCAGTGCTATGAGGATGTTCAATCTGCAGATCCTCCACATTTTATTCAGGGGTGATGGAATTGGGAAAAAAATCCAAGGCTGCAGGAAGGATGACAACTAAGGGCACAAGGAGGAGAGCACTGCAGCGCCAGGAAGAGCCTGGGCTGCGTGTGTCTCACAGGGGACCTCTGAGACATTCACTTAATGGTCCCCAAATTAGAAGCTCACTTGGGAGCTGCGAAGGTGGCACAGGGAAAAGCTGCACGGCTCCGCGGGGCAGCCCGCGCACGTCTGCACTGCCGGGAAGCTGCTCCTGCAGAACGGGCTCCTTTTCTGCCCTATGTATCTCTCCAGGAAACAGTTTTGATATCTTCCCTATTATATATTTTCATTAGAACCTTTACGTTTAATAAACTGCATTATTAACGGCACTAACAGCAACATAGTGAGTAATTGGTAGGCTTTTCATTTGGCATGTTAGAAATTACTGTTCGAGATATATTTTAAATGTTCATACAGAAGTAGAGGCCTCCTTGCTTGCAAAGGGAATAGATGTTTCCTTCCTTTCTCTACTCCTATGACTGAATCTGGGATCTAAACAAACAGTTTCCCTCTCCAATATGCTGCCCAATGCTCTCCAATATGCTGCACTTTGTCTTTTCCTTAAACTTCGAGCTACAGAAATAAAGCCTTGCGCTTTGACTTGCCTTGGCTCCACTGAGCCACTTCACACTTAGAAGCAGCGACCCCGCTGTAAATCATCCAAAACAAATTGCTCTGTGGCAGGAAAACAGGACGCAGAGCAATGCAAAGCATCTCACTTCACTGGACAGCAAGGAGCAACTCACACAGGCAATGCCTGGGTAAGGACAGCTTGCTGTAAGAAACCATCATAAGAAACCATTTGGTGGTGCCGGCATCACCAAAGCCCGGGTCGTCAGGTTTTGTTTTCCTCAGCTCTCCTAAGTCACTCTGTGCTCTTGCAGAAGCCACTCCAGAAACAGAGGGACAACCTGAGCAGCTGGACGCTAGGGGCAATTCGCCGGTCTGTGAAAGCCCACGGCCCTTTTTAAGGTGGATTATGAATGATGAAAGATTCCTACGGACTGCGCTCTGCAGCCCAGAATCCAGCCCTAACACAGGCAGAGAGCATGTGCATAGCACCAAGGAAAACAGTAACACGAAACTGCCTCCAGCTTCCATTACTAAACCATCAAGAACACAGCAGATTTGTTGTTGTTTTTGTTTTAACAAATTAATTTAATTCCTCTTCATTTCCTGTCATATTCAAGGGTATTCCACCCAAGAAGCTTATGGGCAGGAATGCTTTTAGGGCCAACATGTTTTCAGAACTATAGCAGATGATGGTGGCAAGGAGTTCACTTTCTGAGCTTGTCAGAAAAAATACTTGCAGGAGATGTTTGGTTTCCAGAACTGGCTGCATTCAGCATGCACGGGCAGAGGGCCTGCTCGGGTGACCCCGAGTGCAGCCTGAAAGGTTCAGCACTGAGCACGAACTGAGACCAACTAAGCCGGGAGCTGCGCCCAGCCAATCACATCAAGAACACACACAAGGCTGACAGGGTTGTTTATGAATATGCAGGGACTGAAAGCTTTTATCCTCTGAAAAAACAGATCCAGGCTCTTGTAAAGTACTAGTGAGAAAATCTCACTGAAACCACAGAAACAAGTTTTTCCACTCCTGAGCATCCTTGTTCCGCCAGCCAACACAACTTCCCTGCCACAACAATATCTAAGTTGGAGGTGCTGAGCCCTGCAAGGAAAACAGTTCTTTGGCCTTGACATCCATCAGCTCACGAAAGCACAGAGTTATTTTTTAACTTCTCAAGTAATCAACTCTCGACTATCAATCTAAGTGAGCTCTACCAACTCGGGACCAGAGTGGCAGCACTTTGCAGGGTGCTGAAGAGGGAGCATCAAGCGAGGGTCTGTTCTGAATCCCAGCCTGTTCCCAGGAGATGAAAGAGGAAATACGCTAGCAGCTCCCGTATCAGCTTCACTCAGACATCAGAACTCCCTCGCAAATCTGCAGCGCTGCCTTCTCAGACAAAATCGCTACCATCACTTTATTGTACCCTAATCCTCATGCCAACCATGAGTAAAAATCCAATTTGAGGATTTTCATTGGGAAATTGAAGTGTTTCCTCATGATCATCTCTTGCTTCTTCAGCTTCAGGCACGCACTGAATCACTCTCGATAGGATTTTGCATGGAACGAAAGGAGGAAAAGACGTAAAGCTGTGGGGCTTCGCACCAATGAATGCTCATACAAGGCAGGGAAGATGAAAATGAGGGAAGAAAGTGAAATTAAGATAAAAAGCCTTTATGATCCTAATAACAGAAATTTATAATCCAACCAGCCTTTTGTTCTGGCTTGGAAGGGCAATTTCCCTAAGGAACAACCACCAGAAAAAAAAAAAACTGCCATGGACGCAGAAAGAGAGGGGAACAATACTGGAAAAGACCAAGAAAACAAAAACCTCCCATTGGCAGACAGCCTTCACCCCACCCAGTGAGGCTGCAGCCCCTCTGGAAGGGGCCCTGCCCAGCTGCCCTGCTGAGGACAGACTCTTCACAGAACGTGACTGTCCTCGGCCATGGCAGGCGACCGCCTTGCGCAAGATCCTGGGCTGCTCAGCAGGTGCCCAACCAGAAACAAGCCCGTGATGACACAAATGATAACACAGTGATGATACAAATGAAAACACAATGATAATGCACAAGATATTACGAAGATGTGGGTATTTTAGATATGTGACTGCAACTAAAATGATATTACTATAGCTGTTATTCCTTGTTAATTTTCTACAAATGCAGCTGAAGGGACTGAGGTAAAATCCTCTCTCTCACATGAATCTGTCTCCCAGGAAAATGAGACCACGGCCTCCTCGACGCTCCCTGTAACTGCAGTGAGTAATCACAGAACAGAACCATGATCATGGGCTCTAGCCACCCACCTCCTTCATACTGTAACAACTGGTGCCTTCTCCCATCAATGAGACCCTTCAGTGCAATTCCTTTAATAAATCCAGCGTGAACTGGTATAATGATGCCAGCCACAAGAATCAGCTACAGACTTATGCTGAGCCCTAAAAGACAAGAACATCTTAATACATTCACCCTATTTCAGTTCATCTCTTTCTTAACTCGACAACCAAAACAGCAGGATCCAACCAACCCAAAGACCTTTTCTTGGTGCTTCTACCATGACTCAGCTGGTAGAGCAGATACCTGACACTTTTCAAATTAGCCTGTGGGTGCATATTCCATTGCCTGGCATTTAGTACCAGCAGTCACTGGTTGTATGAGAGAACAAACGGGATGGAAAACAGGGAGACTGGAACCAGGGATGACAGGAACACGCACAGCTGGGCACACTTCACTCCCAGCTTTATTTTCTGCTTACAGTATAACCTAGACATGCATTCAATGCAGTTGAGTGGACAGCAGGCTCCATTTCATACAGATTCACCTTCAGCCCTCAATATCCTGATTCCAAATCTGCATCCACAGACACTACCATTCAGTAACCTTACTCCTTTCCTGGTGATATGTGTCCGTCAACATGAGTTCCAGGTAACTATCCGTATGAACTAGGAACACTAACAAACAAACTAAGGTTTTATAAAGACAACATCCTGCTGCAGAGAGCAGAACACAACCTAAACGATTTTCCCTCAAAGTCTTTGAAATTTGAGGATTTTTCTCTCCAGAATGAGTGTTTCAGTAGTGTGGGAAAAACAAAAATCAAAGAAACCAGTGAATGGAGAAGTAGCTACGTGCAATCACAGTAAATTGCACAAAATCCAATCCTTTTCTGCTCACCACAAGTGATTACAGATGAAAGCACAAAGGGGATGTGCATTCTTCCAATTCAGAGTGAAACTCCGTCCTGCACAGAGAACCAGCATAAAGGATATTTATGACGAAAACCCTACTTGAGCACCTAACACCACTGCCCAGCCACGGGCCCCAGGCAGGACTTGGCTGCCAGAACTGCTCCGCTCGCTCTGCTGCCTTCGCAGAGCGGGAAGCAGGAGCTGCACGGGCAGCACAGCCCGGGCCCCCGGAGAGCCACGCTCTTACGGCCGTTACGCAACGGCAGGACCAGAGCAGGAATGTTCTCCGCAACAACGGAGACAATAAATCCATATAACATGAGATTCCCAGGTGGTCGGGAACAGAGGACTTAACCATGGACAGAAAAAGTTGGCTGGACTAGAGTGTGCAGCACGTGCTGGGTGTTATCAGGGGTGGGCTTCTCACTGCAGAAACCTTCTAATGCTGCTCTTTCAGCAAGAGGAGACAAACCAGTATTAAAACAGGTCTTTTCTTTTTCTCCCCTGCTCTGTAAACCAGAAAGATCACAAAAACAGCCACAGGGAAGGCTGTAACAGACATACAAGAAAAGGACATACAGGTTCAGGGTACATTTTGTCTGCTTTAGATCTTTCCAAAAAGAAAAAGGTATTAATCTGATTTATTAAACCATTTATAAGATTTTTCATGCCTCTTTGGTAAAATATCTAGCACAAAGCAACTAGAAATGCAAAGGTAAATTGGTCCCATAATTTACATTTTAGCTTTAACAAGTTATTTTACTGTTTCTAGCTGCTAAACATGTGTTTCTGATGACTGCAATACGCATTATGCAGTGATGCATCCTGAATAGATATATGAATATTAAAGGTTGCACTGTTCTGACAGCTTGTTCTAGAGTTTGCCTTACGCTGGCTGAGACTTTCAGTTCTTCTTAAATGTAACTTGCATATCAGTGTAAACTCTCTCCCTCCTTCTGACAGGGTGCCCTTGTAGATGGTAATTTCCTGAGTAGGGAAGAAGAGGCTCACAATTCATCACGGATTGGGTATCCTACAGCAAGACATTTTTGCAGAACATAAATATGTATCGCTAGATATAAAGCTGAGGCCCCATTCTTACAGAATCTTGAGATAAATATGGGAAAATATTACCAATGTCATCGGTGCTACTGTAATGTGAAGTTGGTACAAAAGAGGCCTAAACCAAGGATGCACAGGAGTTCGGGATAGAGTTGCTATTTGGACACCATAGCAAATTTAAGGCAGCAATAAAAGTGAACCTGCCTTGATATTCTATAACCAAGATCCTAAAATTCAGAATGGATGCAGCATTGATAACAAGCAACTACAGGAAATGAACTATAAACTATCTTTGCCTGCATACTAGAGCTGCTCAAAGGTGAGCTTCTGTCTATCTCCAGATTAAAAGCACATTTCCTTATCACCTCTGGCATTCACTTTCCCAGATGTGTGTCAAACAGCCTGCATTTCTTTTTCCCCTCCTAGGACATATGTCCCAGCCCAGCACAACGCTCTCTGGACACCACAGCCACCCGTTATTGGACATGCTGCTCCCCAGCGCAGGCTGCTCTCCCTCCCATGCACACTGCTAATACAACCCAAAACAAGCCCAGAGGCAGCTGCTGCTAGGGAAAACCCAGCAATTTCTGTTTGCAAGGTTGCTGTAGCTTTTCTCAGGTACCTGCCTTTACATTTGTCTAGGATTCACACGCTCTTTGGTGCACAGTTTGCAGTTATCTCCTAGGCTGCAAATTGCTACCACAAGCCAACACATGACTTTTGCATCAAGCCACAGCAGAGCAACCTTCTCAACATGTCCATCCAAGCCCCAAGGCCACCCTTTGATCCATCTCAGGAGAGTTCCCAGCCTGGGTCCAGAACAGTCACCCTCCAACACAAGCAGATCTTACACTGCTGATCTGGTTCTCCATGTGTGGGCATCCAGCTAAATTTCTTCCTCCCTTGGAGGAAGCCTTTGTCTCCTCCTCTAATTCGGGGTAAGAGCAAGCAGATAGCCATGAACTACTGCATTTTGCTCCACAGCACACAACAGAAAATACTTGAACCCAGCTCTTACAAATCATCTGACACGGAAAAAAGTTACTGCAAAGCATTATACTTCAAACAGCCAACACACAGGCATCCCTGTGGTATCCAGCAAGCCATGATACAGAGCAATGGAAATGTTAAGGAAATGTTAAAGTGTTTGGAAACATATAATGAAACCCCTTCCTCTCATCCCTCAACCCACAGATTTTATCTGTTAAGGGTATTACCAGTGGCAGAGGAAAAACGACTAGTTTCAAGCCTTAGTTTGTGGCTAAATGTACTCAGCAACTGGGAAAAAGGGAAAATACCAAGTTATAGATCCAGGTTCTTAGACAAGTCTGCTGTGAATAGTGCTGGAAATGGTATAAAGCAAACTTCCCCTTAGAGTAAGGCAAACATCAGTCTTTCCTCATGACATGAGGCAAATGATTTTGCCTCCCTCTTCATATCTGTGCAGCACTTTACCATGACAGCCTCGAGCAGGGCTGAGGCAAATAATTAGCAAGACTTTGCTATCTGAAGCTGCCTCCATATATTGCTGAGAAAAAAAGAATTGCTTTCATTGAGGGGGAGAAGAAATAAAGAGAAATTAAGCAATTTGTCCAAGGCTCATATGAAGCCTGTGGTGCAGCAGAAAGACTCTCTACCTGCCTGTTGAAAAGGGACCTGTCCCACCCCACTGTAAGACCTGCAAGCAGATCAACCATTCAACAGGTGAAGAGTAGGGAAAAGCAGGTGGAGAAAACTGTCAAGGGGAGGGAAGGTCCCCTTTTTGGAGGGCTAATTAGCACGTAGCATGCTTTAATTGCTGCATTACTGGGCAAGCTGAAGGCAGCAAAGGGTTTCTCCATTGCAGGTGCCAGATCTGTCCCTCAGGCTGAGCCACTCGCTGCTCCACCCCAGAGAACAGCCCCTGCTGTGCAGACTGGCACAGCGGCCAGGGCTGCCATGAAAACCAGCATCTCCGTCCCGCCAAACCTGCAAGGATCAGCAGCTCTCAGCATCTCAAAGAAACGGCAGCTCGTGTAAAGCATCTTGTACCCTGGGGGAATTTACATCCTTCTCTCAAAACCCACCAGGCCGCAATTCCTCAGCTCAAGCTAAGCTTCACGCTGTATTGGAAACAAGATTTGGGTTCCTAGTTACACTTGAGCAATACAGCCCAGCTCCCTGGAGCCCACAGCGCTGACGCGCTACAGCGGAGCATGAATTTCCTTAGATGTTACAAGTAAATTAATTGTTTCAAAAGTTGAAATTAATTTAAAAATACAGGCCCTTAATAAACGCAGCATCTGTGCGTCGCCTTTGTTCTGGATGATCTTAAGAGTGAAATAAGACTTCACTGATTTTCCATGTAATGAACTGCAATTGAGCAAAGTAGGTTGAAATTAAGCCAGATTATTAATTACTTTACACCTAATTATAATAATTAGATAAGCCAACACGAGACTCCAGTTTTCTAGGAGGGTCTGTGATCTGCAAGGCAGCTCAACTCCCGTCCGCTCTCCCTGTAACTTGCTTTTTGCAGCTCTTTTGCAGCACAGGGCAGGTTGCAGGTTTCAGTTGTGGGGATTTAAGCCTTGCCTGGCTGAGGGCTGCAGGGAGCACCTCACAGTTCTGCTCCTTGCCATCCACATGGAAGCAGTGAGAGGTGGGAGAAGCAGAAGCTTCACTGCAAAGAAATGTGGGGACTCCAAAACAAGAACTGTCTCCTCCAGGCAGTAGGGGCTCACTGGGCAGGCACAGTTAGGCTTCCCAAACAGTTGGAATTCTCCATTGTTATCCAGGGAGAGGCGAAGAAAAAGATGTCATGTCTTGAAATAGGAGTTTAAGCCTAGCTCAAACCTAACTGCCCAATTTAAAAGAGTGGAACAGGCTCGAGCAGGGGTAGAGTCAAGGTTACCAAGGCTGCTTACACAAACAGGTCACATACTGAATCAGATGGAGCAAAGCATCAGCCACGCTGAGATGACACCAAGGACGCATGTGCTTGGCTGCCTACCCTGGGCTCAGCACTGCTCTGCTTCCACACAGGTTCACAAGCACCCTGTTACAGGCTCAGCCATAAAACATCGCCCTGAACAACTCGGCGTACAACAGCTCTTTTCTCCCATGCAAGCAAACAGCAGCTAAGCTCTTCCCGCAGTACTTTACCTTCCTGGCAGTGCAGAGCCCTCAGGGCACCCACCTAGGTCTCAAATCTGTGTTTCAGGGTGAGCTGTGAAATCCAAAGAGCAGGTAAAGGCATCTCCAAGCTTTGGAAGGAGCAAAGCTACTGGGGTATCATTAAAAGGCTCAAGTTTATGTTTGTCCAGCACAGAACATTTGGGTCAGATTTTCTATTTTTTCCTGGCCTCATTAGCTCACTACAGCCAGCAAAAGCATCAGCTGGTTCTAAAAGCATCAGCCAAGTTTTAAAGCCTTCTATAAATCCCAGGTTCATTTCCATTCTACACTGATGCATCCATATAGAAGGAAAAGAGTTTCCACACCTAAAATGCTTCTAAAGCCAACACTGCAGAGATGCCATCCTTGCTGCTGAGCCTTCAGGCACAGCACCCCAGGATAGGAAGGACTAGAAAAACATCTCAAACCCAGCACAGTTTGCAATTTTAACCTATCCCTAGGCCTGAGCTTCACAGCTTTTGCAGAAAGACATTTTTGAAAGCCCTGGTGTTTTGCAAGACTTGTCAATAGTCTATCTGCAAGGCAGCGAACCTAGGAAATACACTAGGAACTCTCTTCCTAGCAGTCACATCAATATAACTTGTGCAAGAGGAAGAGGGAACTTTTTACCATGTACCTGC
>JAVCKT010001246.1:7835-18449 GCA_032273925.1 Rhynchotus rufescens | reverse complement strand
GCAGAATTTATCAAGCTCAGCTGTTTTTTTTTTTTTTTTTTTAATAGAAGCATACGGATTGTAACTGTCTTTTCTTATACTGTCTAATTTGATATTGTACATTTCATATGGTAAATTATTGCATTTGACCTGCTCGATGTTGCTTATAGGTTTCTGCATTTGTTCTCTGAAAATGTAATTCATTGATAATTCAAGTAGTTTCTGTGTATGTTAGTGAGGAGAACTTAGTGTGGAATAATTATTGTGGTTCTAGGAACATTTTCCATTGCTTAATGTGTTTTAGGTAGTTCTCACTTCAAGGAGGGGATTGAACTAGGTATTCTCTAGAGGTCCCTTCCAGGCCCAACCATTCTGTGATTCTGTGAAGGGAAGGCTTTTGAATCCACTGGGACAGGATGAAGCATCAGTATGGACATGGGGACACCTGCCAGTGTCACTGCTGACCCTCATAGGGTTATCCATGACCGGAGAAGAGGCTTTCCGGGCTCGTTCCGTAAAGCTCTAAAACTCTGACAACTTCCCTTTGTCACGTGGGGCCCGACGTCTTGGGGCTCGTTCGTCTCGGAAGGAGCCCGATCCGAGACCTTGGTGCTGAGATGAAGGGCTGTGAGAGCCCGTAACCCTGCCGCCCGTCTCGGGCGTGCAGTGTGTTCGTCCCTTAGGAGAAGCGAGGTTACCCAGATCTCTCCAAATTTAATGGAACTGTATGAGGAAAGACAAAAGAGTGCTTTTAATCATCTGTAAATATAGAAACAGAGAAATAAAAAACCATAGCACCAAAACCTTTACTTTCATCCTTCTGTAACAATATATCCTGGATGAATTTAGTAATTTACTTGCGAGTATTGTGACTTCTACATTTTTAACGTTTAGATTATTATATAGATCTGGTATCTTGTGTAGCCTCAATCGCCTATTCTTACTGCATACACACAATTGAAGTAAAAGTAGATGGCATATATTAACTAACCCATTGCTTTTTTATTTTTTCTCTTCACAGATTCCTCCTAATAAAATAGATTATGAATATAGTGAACTGATCTTATACCAAAATCAAGTGATGAGAGAGGCAGATTTATTTCAAGAATCTTTAGAACATATAGAGACATATGAAAAGCAAATATGTGATAAGTTAATAGTAGAAGAAATCAGAGGTAAGTTTGGACATTTTTACTGCTTAACTCAGCATTGAAAAACTGTGAAATCTTGAAACGTTTTGAATCAGCTATCCTAGTGTAGTAGGGTTCTTATATATATATATATATATGCATTTGTGTTCTAATGGCTTATAAAAGTGCATCATGGATAGAAGTTTAGTTTGAATTACTACAGGAAGAGATGAGGTATCAAAGATAGTGATTTTAAAGTCTGATTAGAGTGACCTTTATGTAAGTTAAAACTCAATATAATGATTAGTAAGAGTTTTATCAGTAGGAATACTCCAGTGTAAGTGACTTCTAGAGCTAACGTATCAGCTTCTTGCTCCCTTCTTAAACTAATTCATTTATTTCTATTGCCTGTTTTTAAAGGAATCAACTCTGAGTTAAAATTAAAAGCAACCAACAGTTGCTTTGTGCTTTTGACATGTTCTTGAGTTCTGAATATGTAAAACTCTGGAATGCAATCGGATGTATTGTTTAACAGCTGCTTGTTTGCAGAGTCCACCTTACCAGCAAACAAGCGTGAATGAACCGATTGCAGCTGGTGTGACATGTAGGTGTAGCTGTTGGAAGCTGCACAGTTTTAAGGCACAGCTAAATGCCTTTGAAAAATACAAATACTTAAAAAGAGGCTTTTATGTGATGGAGCCCAATTTTAGGCACCTAGTTTTGTGAACTTTATTCTAAGCCTTCAGTGCTGATTTTTCATTTAAATCACAGTTCGTTAGAATTTTGCTCACCCTTTTACTGGATTGCTTTTAGGAGAAATGTTACTGAAGTTGGGAAGGCTAAAAGAAGCTGGTCAGGTCTACAAGGAACTAATTGAGCGCAATGCAGAGAACTGGTATTACTATGAAGGCTTGGAAAAGGCCCTCCAACCTAGTAAGTTATAACATGCTGATACACTGAAAATAGTTACGTTATTTAAACATTCTTCTGTTGTTGTTATGGCATGGTTAGATTGGGAAGCTTCTTGCACAAAAAATAAAAACCTGTTTCTTGTGAGCTTGAGTAGAATGATCTTGTTTCTGTTGTAAAAACTTATTCACTGAAAGTTATGTGCATGTGAAAAGAAACAGCAGGCCTTTCTATAGGAATTGAAGTTAAATAGGACATTGGTTAGTGCGCTCACCAAGAGTCTTTCCTTGGCATGCGTGAATATGGGAACTGAAATGTAGTTCATTGCTCCTTATGTTGCAGTTGACTGTGTACATTATTGTTATTTTGGTATATGCTGGGGTGATGCTTCTCTCTGGCACGTAGAGAAATGCTGAAAAACCTGCATTGACCTTTTGAAGTTATTTGTTCAATGAAAAGGTAGATATTCTTTGGAGGAAAAGATTATGAAGCTTGATAGAAACGTTCCCTCCACCTCTTATATTTGCTCCCAAAAAAACCAATTTCTGTAATTTCTGTTCTGTCCTTTCAGAAGAATGGCTATTTTTAATCACACTATTGCAGCAATAGATACTGTAATAAATACATTGCAATGGTAATTTTTGCCAAGTTTTACCTGTATCAGTCCATGCCTTAGATTGGTTTCCCATATTTCACAGTTCACCACTTGGAGGAGGTTTTAGTGGAGTAATTCTGATGACATCATAAATCATAAGCCCCCAAAATGTTATTAATAGATACTTCAGTTGCATTTTTAACCAGCTTTGTTTTAGGAAGTTTTACAGTCCTGATTTACTACGACCAGAAAATATGGTTTGTGGTTGGAAGATGACAGCATTTCCTACATTTATAAAAAGACCAATCTTACCATTTGTTTTTCTGTTGTACTCATAATGTTGAAGATTGTGAATTTATTTTTTGAAATAATAATAATCCAAGCACTGGATTTAGCTGAAATACATTTGCATGTCAACACATTCACTATACTTAACAAAGAATCAATACAGTTGTTATTTTTGTTTGATATTAAGAGCGTGCTTAAAACTGTTCTAATTTGTAAAACTAATAATGCTACTTTATTTTTTAGGTGTTCTTAGGACTATTTCCTCCCCCATGGTAAGTTCTGGAGCTCCAACTTGTGACTTCAGTTAGGGATTTTTATATGCTTTAGTTCCAATCCTAACGTTATTTGAATATGTGATCCTTAAAATTGCACATCTCTCGGAGACAGTGGGTAAGGTTCCCTCTCCCCCTACGTCAGAGCTCAGTGACAAGATGAAGTTCTTTCCTCTTGGAGAGAAACTGGATTTAAACATATGTCTTGATTTGAATATCCGGTTGCAATTAAACTGCTTAGTGAATTTTTTTTAAAAAAATAAGCAAAATGGAATTTAATGATACGAATGTGGAATTTCGAAAGCAACAAATTAGTTTTCTTTATGTTCTAACCACATTGGAGCTCCAAAGCATATTATGGGGGAAAGGGGAGGAGTGGGGAGGAAATTGTAACAAAAGCCAAGCTGCTTAAACGGGCGTTATTGTCAGCGCTGAGTGCTGCCTCTGGCAGTGCTGGGCCATGTGTTTGATGCCAGCAAAGTCAATAAAGGCATGCTGATAAAATATGCTGTTTGTAGACCTGTGATTTAGTTATAGAATGTCTTTCTCTGAGTGCTTTAAGGATTTGTCTGAAATGGATGTAGTTAACTAAAGCTATGAATTCTAAGCTAAAGTATGAATGATTCCACACAATGATTAGCTAAAAGAAAGCAAACTCCAGAACTGTTTGCTTGAAGGTGCAAGGCAGTCTTTTGACTGCAGTGTAATATCCATATAGTGATTAATGCTGTGTTTTGCATACTAAATGTAGCATGTGTTTATGTACAGTGTTTTACACGGTAGTGTTTGTGATTAAACAAGAAAAATAGCTTCAAATGTTTTAAATTGTTTCAAGTCCAAGTTATGTTATTAAATCCATTCTAAATACTTCAAAACCTTTAGTAGAAGATACTTTTGTCATTGTTACTTATATCTATTATATTTACTGATAATAGGCACTTTAGAAGAAAGGCTTCAAATTTATGAAGATGTTAGTAAAAGGCATCCCAGAGCAGTTTCACCTAGAAGATTACCTTTAAACTTTGTTTCAGGTAACACATTGCATATCTGTTCCATAATATTTACAGCTTTTTGCTTGTTTTTTCTTAAGTTTTTGTCAGGATGTTGAATATACCTTGAATACCTATTTGTGCACATACAAAATGACGTGTATGCATTTCTGTTGGAAAAGACAAGTATATTTGTAAGACCTTGGGGAGTTGAGAGCAAAGATTCATACACTCTATTACTGTGGTACCAAGCATGTAATGTTGTTTTCATTGATAAAAGGATAAAACAGTTGTGAATAGATTTTTTTTTAAAAGAAGTCTTATACATAATTTCTCTGTTCCTGTACATCATGCAATTTAATAGTCCTCAGCTAAAAGGTAGAACTGTAGTGAGCTTTTAACTTAGAAGAATAGATTTATATATCATATAAATCATATTTACATATCATATATCATATTTGTGAATTGTGATAATGTACAGTGCTCATGAAAAGTCTTGATGCTACAATGTAGTCTGCCTCAAAAACGCAGAAGTCAGTAGAAGCTAGAAGGCTAATTAGGATCTAGACTCTTCACAGACTTCCAGCAATTCTAGCTTCTTTGTGCTTTTTTAATTTAAAACTTATTTTGCTTAAAATCACACATTCTTTAGGTAAAACAAATTCTTCTTGCTCAAGGTAGCCAATTCTCAAGTTTATAGACATGGAAACCGATTCTGAAAGGTACATACGGCAATTTCGGTGTCGCAGATCCGCTGAAGCTCCGCGCAGTTGTTCTGGTACCAGGAAACTCCAGAACAATTCCATGAAACTTAGTGTCTTACTGGTGCGCAGTGCTTTCTTATGGAACCATTCAAGTGCAAAACTGGAGTGTAAACTTACTTTGTGTTCTTAATACAAGTAGGGGAAATAGGTTCTGCAGTTTTTTGTAGCCTGAATTGTTTTATTTATTCCATAGCTAACTCTGTTCAGAGGCTGTTCCCTTTTTAGAAGTTCTACGGAACTACAGTGCACAGATACCCTCGGTTCTGGAGGGAACTTCTTTAAGCTAAACCCCAGCAAGCTGCCTTCCTCTGAAGTGGAATGAACGAGATTAAATGAATTAGTTAATCTCATAAAATATAAGTTTGGAGTATAGCAATATATATACACCTCTATGTGTATTTGTGTATATATGCACTGTAGGTGCAATGGAAAAAAAAAATCTGGAAAGGAATACAAAGTACACATTCAGAAACATCCTGTTGAAAACTAAGTTTAGCTGCAAAATCCTAATATCTCTGCCTCATGCATTTGATTTCTTGAGTTTTTAGTTTAACTTGCTATGTGCCGCGCGCCGTGGCCTTAAAAACTAAACAGCATATTTGTTCTCTGTGCATGTGTTGCTGAGGAGGCCAAGTGTGTGTACATCTTTTCTTGTGTACAGTCACAAAATGGTAATTGCCTCATAAGAGAACCAGCCATGAAGTTATCAGATCTGTCTTAAATTCTGAATATTTCAGTTTCTTTGAAAATCCAAAAGGCAAAACTTTACTGCATTTAAAAAACTGCTTGATGAGTAATTGTTTTTCATCTGAAATACAATAAAATAAAATTGCTTATGCTAATACGTAAGCAGCAGGAAATAACCTGCAAAATATTCTTCCATAATGTTATTAATAGGATATTTTGTCGTTGACTTTGTTTCATGGTGAATGCTTTGAGTTGTTTTGTCAGTTTAATAGCCCGGTTTCATAGTTAGTGTTCATTTAAATAGAAGCATGTTTAGCAGTAATGTTCATTTTCTATCTTTAGGGTTAAACCGGCTTCTTACAGTTATTGTCTGTTGATGCAGAATTGACTTGAAACACTCAACTGCAACCTCTCACTAAAATGGCAATTTGCTGTTTCTCGGATCTTGCCATACAGTCTGTCCCTCTTATGCTGCATTTGTTAGATAATCTTTCTGAATAGGCTGAAAAACAATGATTTGAAGAAATTTTATTGTTTGTTTTATTTGCTTGCTTATTATTTATTTGGATGAGGAGGGGATTGGTTGGTTTCAAACTGACCAAAGCACCTGGGCTCTGGCAGTCTAGTTAGAGTAACTTATGTTTTTGTGGATCTGCAGCTCCTAAGGTAAAGTCCTTGTTGTGCCTCATTTAGACTGACCTTGAAATTCACTCTCTCTATTTCCTGTCTGGGTGCTGTTTTTTTTATGCTTTGGTCTTTTGTTTTAAAGAAAAAGAAAATTTGAAGAAAAAGTTCTTTTTTTATTCTGTTCCCCTTTTTTCTAAGCAAGCATTTATTTAATGGGAGCTTGAATTTTACTTTCTTACATTCTAAACAAATTCCATAATTACAATTGATTGATCAGGTGTAGAAGGTAGCCTTAGAGTAGATTCTCTTCAGCAGAAGAAACTGAGAAAATGAGTTGGATTTTTTTTTTTTTTGAACACTGTAGTGAAAAATCAGATTTTAATCCATTTCTGGTAAAAATCAAACTTGTGCTTAAAGTTAAGTAATTGATCCCTATCCACAGATAGCAGGAGTTTTTGCATTTAGCAATGTATCTTAGTACAGCCAAGGAAGAATGTGAGTTCCTTCTATCAGTTGCAATAGTAAAAATGTAAAATTGGTAGAATGTATATGAAGATTGTTGTATACAAAGGAGTAATATATTGGTATTCTAATTATCTAGTCATATTATTCATTAAACAATTTTGCTAATGTATTTTTAATTGACATGTTGAAAGAAATGGACACTTACTTAAACTGCTTCATGAGTATATGTTAGCATTAAATGTAGCACTTCTTTGTTTAGAAATTTAGATTGTGCTCCAAAATCAGCGGTGAACTCAGCAACTTCATTTCTATGCAAAGCAAATAAATGAACAGAAATCAATATGGGAGGAGAAAGTTGTTCTGCAGCTACTGATATTCTAGGTCTAAGAACACGAAAAGCTATTACATTTTATCCTGCCTCGAGGAAGAACAATAAAATATCTGCACTATTTCTAATACAAATATATCCAATCATAAAGTCTTCACAAGATGGGGATTTTGCAAAATCTCCGTAGTAATATATTCTAATGCTTAGTTACTCTTACAATTAGAGATTTTCTTGAGTATTTATTTTAGTACCCCTTGTGACATGCTGTGTAGCCAGCAGCGTAATATTTTTCCTTTCTACCAGGCCTTACTTGTTTAAAGACTGTTATCATGCCTTCCCATTGGCATTTCATAAACACCAACAACTGAAGCATTCTGCCTTAACTTTTAGGGCATTTTTTGTATTGTCATTAATAAGGTTCCCCTTTATTAACACATTGATATCTTGAATGATTACGGCCCTCATTTGCAATTCTCCTGTTACTCTGTTACTCTCTGTTATCCAGAGTTGTACTCAGGTAGTGTTTATATTTATCTAACACTTGCAATCACTGACATGTAACCAATACACTTTTGTTTCTAGGTGAAAAATTTAGAGAACTAATGGATAAGTTCCTGAGGGTTAACTTCAGTAAAGGCTGCCCACCCTTGTTTACCACTTTGAAATCTTTATATTACAATCCAGAAAAGGTAAAATTTAGTCTTTATTTGGTTATAACAAAGTCTATTAAATTTCTAATAATTACCCAAATGTGTTTACATACATTTCCCTGTAACTTTCCAGTAACTGTAGCTGAATGTTTTTCTAATTAGTGTGCTGTTATGTCATATCTGGTCATCAGTTGATGATGATTCATCTGTGTGAAACTTGCACTTCCATAGGCCACTTTGACTATACAACAGTGTTTAAAATCTAATTGCTGAAGAATGAAGTTTTAGATAACCAATGATTCTTACTTTTGTGTATTTTGAGTGAGAATTTGTTTGAAATCTTTCAACTTATGGTTTATGATGTCACCAGAAATGATGGTATTTTAAAATATCACACGGATTGTTATTGTTCTACATACATTTCAGAGTTGCATGAATACATTATCATTTACCACAAAGATTTTTCATATTTCAGTCTTTGGCTGAAATTCATTTAGGGTTAAACTTGTACGTTTTAAAATTTGTACTGTCTTGGGACACTTTTGTCACACCAGAGCATGTATTACAGGTTTAGTTCTTTGTTTCAAGGCCTCAATAAAGTAGAGTAACAATTATGAAACTAAAGCAGGGTGCAAAAATGTATAGGAAATAAAATACAGATCAGTTAGATGTTGTTTCTGCTGCAGAAAATGGTTTGTGTTAGTTAAGGAGTCCTTTTCGTACCCAAGTGGAAAAAAATACTAAAATACTTGATTCAACTTGTTCTTTAAAACCACAAATGGATATTCCTGTAATTGAAGTAAACTTGTTCTTCATTTAAGGGTTTCTTTTCTACTTGACCTAATGTAAAATTTTTAATATTTTTCTGTTTGTAGAGTGGAATCTATACTGTGTTTCCTTGATTGACATGATTTTAAAGGTTGATATTTTTAAGGACAGACTTCTACAGTGCTTCAAGTACACACTATTTAATGTAAACTGTCTTGAAATTGGATTTCTTTATAAACAGTCATGCAGTGAATATCTAGAGAAAAAGGGAAGGAATGAAAGATTCCCCTTTGAAATTTAAATGTTAAAATAAAGATGCAAAAGATACAAATTGATTAAGCGTGGAGGAAAAAAAAAAGAGCACTTTTTATCTTCTCATGTGAAAAATGATTGAGGATGAACATTGTGCTGTGACATATGTTTTTTCAGGAAAGATGTCTTGCTGCTCCTCTATCAAATTACTACTTTTGGTGTACTTAGTCCTAAAAACTAACCAATTATTAAAACGCAGACCCTCCCAGTTGTCAAATGCGTGTGGATTTTTGTGCAGTCCTGACTTGTGTGGAAGCATTTTCCTTCTTTCTCTTCTCCAATAGAGGGTCTGTTTTGTGCTTCACTTGGTTGGGTCCTCACGTAGCTAAAACACAACCGAAGGCCTAAGAGACGAGTGTCAACTTTAGTTTGTGATCATGAATTCTGAAGTTTGGGGAGTGAGAGGCAAGAAAGTGTGCAACAAGCCAACTCAGGCTTGCTGCACCCCTCAGGAAGGTCTTGGGTGCCTTTTTGTTCCAAACTGGTGCTTAGTGTTACCTCTTAACATTATTATTGGTATCTTTTTACTCAGTAATTGAAAGAACTTGGCTGTTACTGCTTTTAGGAAATAGCTGAGAAAATACTGGATGCTGTAGGAGCTGGGGATGAGTAGTTTACTACTGTGATTTGCGAAAGGGCTGTGATTTGGTATAGGTGACTGCAGTTGCATTTTTGAGATGGTTGTAGGTTTTGTAGAGATTTGTGAAGGAGTTTATATTTAAGTCTCAAAAGTACTTTCTAGAAGTTTAAGGTGGTACAAGATTTTATGTATTTTTTCCAAGGTAAAGATAAAATGCGATATTTAAGTTAATAGAATTTTTTTTGGGCTAATAAACACAAAAAGATAATGCCTCCATTTTACATGTGTGAAAGGAAAATATGAATTAATGCTTGCAAAAATACAGAGAAGTAGTGGGGGAAAAACAAAACGTTGTTACTTGCTCAGTGCAGATGAGGATTAGAATTTCTGAGTGTCTTTTAACATTCATCTTCCATGTCCCAGTGAGGTTGGAAAAGGATGTTGTAAGACCTGCTGGTTCTAAAGGAGAAATACTGATATTCTCTCCTTGTGCACCTGGTGGAGTGGAAACAGAACTTTTGCTAAACATCATTTGGTATCTAATTGTTCCAAGTTGACCCTTTATTCATTAGATTAAACATTTAGAACGCTGATTATATTTTGATCAAAAATGGCTTTTAGCCCGTTAGCACCATAGTTCTTGTTCTAGGTGAAACCTAGCTTCATCTTAGAAGCTACAGAGCGCTAGGACTTTCTGGGATCAACGTGAAAGCTCATCAGGAAGCTTTTAAAGACTACTCAGTGCTTAGCCTGCTTAGACTCAAAGTATCAGGGCTACAGCATGGAAACGGTGCTTCAGATTCTAGTACTATTCTAGATTCATTGTTGTGATATGAATTTAAAGCGTTGTGTGTGGTTGTAGGAAATTGCATAAGTAACCTCAGAAAATGGAATGGGAAGAAGTATGTTTTTGGTCTTTTTAGAGAGTTAGACCTGGTGTTCCTCTATTAGCTCGTGACCAACTAGCAGTGTTTTATGAAGTTAGCACTAATTTGACCAATGATCCCTTAAATAATTTAAACAAGCAGTTTGAACTGTGGAGTGAGCGTGGAAATTGCCAAGAGAACACTGGGATTATTTTTGATTTACAAGTCTGTTAAGGGGTAAAAGGTAGTTTTTTCACTTGGCTTTTTCAGCTGTGATTATTTTTTTTTATGTTCTGATGAGTGTTTGGCAAAGGACATCGTCAGTATTTTTTGCCTTTTCCCCTGTGTGGGGTGTGTATGTGTGTTATATGCAATTATTACACAGCAGACCTTAGAGTGCTTAAA
>JAVCKT010001243.1:0-11506 GCA_032273925.1 Rhynchotus rufescens | reverse complement strand
GGGAGGCTGGGGGGGTCCCTGCCCCGCGCCGCATCCCGCGCCCTCGGGGGCTGCTCCGCGCGCGGGGCTGGGCTGCGTTGCGTTGCGTTGCGTTGCGCCGCGCGCCGAGGGCTGCGGGAGAAACGTCCTTGGGCGTTTGGGGCGGCGGGGCCGGTGCCGCAGTGGCGGCAGGGCCGCGGGGGGGTCGCTGGTCCCCTCCCTGCGAGGCTGCTGCTTGGGCAGGGGCAGCCGAGCAGCGGTGCCTGCAGCGAGGAGCAGCCTCCTTCAACACCCTGCAGCAGAGCCCGGCCGCGGCGAGACCAATCCTTCCCTTTCCTCCCGGCGGCACCATCCTGCTGGGGGCGGCTCTCCCACGGTGCCTTCCCGGAGAACTGCTGCAGACCTTGCGATTTCCGCCGGCCTTGCAGGGCCAAGGCCAAGGAAGGGCTGGGTTTGGGGCCAGGTGACGATCCCGGAGACCTGTGTGCGGTGGCGCGTGGCCCCGAGCAGCGCGTGGCTCCCTGCGGCTGAACGGGGCAGCCTTGTTCCCTGCAGATGCTGCTCCCTTCAGAGGCTCTTTCACAGGTCGAAGAAGAAGCCACGGGGAGCTTCCCCTTCCCCGTTGTATTAATTAGCCGTTAGAAATTCCCACTTCCCTTTCTCTGCCCCGTTGGTGGCTTAAAATGGCTCTGCCTTGGCTGGTGCCAGGTTCGCAAGGACAAATCCGGCTTGGGACGATGCTTGTCCTGCATAAAGATCCCATCTGAAGCCACTAAGGTAGCAGGCGGGCCGGGAGCCGACGTGACGTGTTGGATACAGGATTGGGTTGCCCTCAGTACCTGCGTGGGCACCTGGAAACTCCTCCGAATGAGGCCAGAGGTGCCTCCGGTTTCCCGCGGCGCGGGCCAGGGCTCGGCTTGGCGGAGCGCTGGCGATCGGAGCGGGAAGCAGCTCTCGGGAGGCCGCGCAGCGCCCGCGGGGGCTCCTGCCGACCCCGCTGTACGATTCCCTTGGGAAACAGGTCACAGTTGGAACTGCAGAAGAACGAGGAGCGTTGATGGGAGCGGGTTGCTGTGGCTGCGTGCGGTGATGAGATGCTAAGGGACGCACGATAGCATCGGTTTCCTCCAGCACATAGGTGCAGGGGGAGCAGCAGCAAGAGGAGCCTGCTTTATTACTATTATTATCACTAAACACCTGAAAATTTCCATTTATTCTGCTGACCTGCTGTGGGAAAAGCTGGGGGTTGTGGCTTTCCCCTAAAAGCTCTAGTGTTTCTTGAGAAATCGCTTTTTTATTGCATGAGTGCCGGGCAGGTAGGAGAGGAGTGGGTCATTCAGCAGCAGAGTAAAAGTTTCCATCACTCGAGGAGGAGGGAAATGGAAAGAAAAACCTCTTGTTTAAACCTGAGAGCAGACTTTCTGCCCCACTGAGGACCCCTGGATGCAGAGGGGGCCCTTCCTCACGTGGCATCCTTAACGTTTCGTCAAGAAGCGAGGCGCTCACGCTCCCAAAATGAATTAATTCAGCGTCCTGCGAATGCCGCCTCCCTGCGCGTTAGCTATAAATAATAGATCTCGCTGCTTGGATTGTAATTCTGTGCATCTCAAGAGGAAGTGACTCTCACCACAAGACCTTGAAGCTGGGAACGTAACGTGCACCTTACTTAGCTTCTCGGTAAAACCAGGGCCTTAAAGCAATGTACCTCTTCCCGTGTCATCTGCATCATCCCAGTTTTCTTGGAGGGAGTGGGAGGACAGAGCTCAGGACGTTCGCTCATTTTCCTTGGGATCGGTGCAGCCGCGTTCACCCTGCGGCATCGCTGTCCAAAACGGCCGTGGATTCGGGTAGAGCCTGTGTGCGTCACGGGAACGTTTTGCCCAGGATTTGCAACGTGGACGTGGCCTCCTCCAAGTGCCGGGTTTGTATCTGTGCTCCCTTGCTGCGAGCACAGACAGGGGTGGTTTGTGTGCGGGAAAGATCCCGCTTGGCTGAATGCATGGGAATTGCCAGGTAGGGAACATCCCCGGAGGCAGCCGTGCTGCAGGCACAGACATCCCCGTGCAGGTCCAAGGGACATGGAGTCTTTGGGGGTCTTCTCTTTGTGTCTCTGCTCTTTGTCCCATCGCCTTCTGAGCGCATCTCTCCTTGGGAAAGACCGGGCAAACCTGGAGCTCAGCAAGCCCGTGCCGTCCGGCTGCTTTCCGAGCAGGACCGGAGCAGTGAACCTGGATGGGTAAAAGCGGGAACGCCGCCGGGTTTGTGCACAAGGATGGCGCAGGAGACCGGGACACCCGCGGCCGTGGGTGCAGCCCGCAGTTCAGGTCCTCGCGCCGGGGACTTCTGCCTCCCAACCTGATGGTGCTTTGCCAGGTGTCACTTCTGTCCTTGGTGGCTGTGTTTCCCGCAAGGAAAATGCGGTGAGAACTGGAATCCCAAGGCAGGCTTTGCAGCGGGAGGCAGCACAGCCCCAGGAAAGGCGCTGAAGCTGGAAAGCCCTGGTCCCTGTTACCCCTGTCCACATTTGCCCCATCCCACGGGATTATCAAGGCTCCATCGCTCCCCATCCCACCCGGCTCTGCTCCGCCGGCCTTCGAGGCGCAATCCCCGACCGCGCAGGGGCCAAAGCCACAACAAGGGCCCCTTTCTTCCCCCGGGAATGAGGCTGCCACGTCCGGGAGCGGGGGCCGCTTCCCTGCGCCCACGTGTCGCCGTTCAGGCGGGAGAAGGTTATCGAGCCCCCGCAGCGCCCTTCCCTCCTGGGCTAAATCTGAGCTCAGAGACACCAAGGGAGAGAAGAATCGAGTCTGTGGCAAGTGCCGTGAGGTCTGGTTTGCTCTGTGGTTGTCTAGAAATCGCTCCCTGGAGCCTAACGGGGCCTGGAGCAGCTGAGGCAGCGGGAGGCTCCGTGCCTGGGTCGGGATGGAGCCGTGGAGAGCGGGAGGTTTTCATGGCCTGCTCAGCTCGTTCCTCTTCTCTATAGGGGTGTCAGCTCCTGTCCTTGCGATGGGAGACTCTCCTTTGGGGTTAGAGAAGGTGACGTTCGACTGGGTCGGCCCATCGCCAGCCTTTGGCCCTGCCCCGGTGTGGCGGGTCTGGGAGTGGAGGCCGGGCTGGATGCAGAGGGGCTGCAGCCGCCTGGCTGGGTTAGAGCTCTGCTTCCTCATCCTCATCCTCATCCTCATCCTCATCCTCTGCAGCGGGGAGAAGCTCATGTGAAGCTCCCGGGACCGCGGACGCCGCCTTCAATCCTCCCCGTGGGCAGCGTTGGGCTGCTCCCCGCCGATGGCCGCTCGACCTGGCCGATGTCGGCGCTCCGTAACGAGCCCCAATTCCGACACAACGGGCACGGGAAGAACGTGCGGATCCAAGAGGCCGCCCGGCCTCCCCCTGGTGCCGCGGACTGCAAAAAGGGAGCGGGCGCCGGCTTTTGGCTGCGGGGTTTCTGTGCCGCTCGGTTTCCCTGTGGTTTCCCTTTCCGAGGCAGCTCCTGCCGGGAACGCTCAGCCAGCGCCTGCCCCGTTCCCTCGGCCAGCCCTGCGCGGGAACGGCCTCCTTCCTGCACGCTGGGAATCCCCAAAGGGAGCTGGAAGAGGCGCCTGGCCAGCGGGAAGGGAAGGAGCCGGGTCCTTTAAGCGGAGCCCATGACATCACTGGCCCGGCGCCCTGGGCTCTCCCAGCCGGAGCCGGCCCCGCTGCTCCGCAGCCCCCGTCGCCCGTGGCAACAGGCATCTCGGCGCCGTTGCCATGGGACCGCAGCCGGGTGGCAGGAGGACATCCCCGGCACTGCAGCCCCCGCCGCGGGGGGCACGGGGGCGGCTCTGAGCCCTTCCAGCGCCCCCAAACTGCGTAGGGAGCCCCACACTTGCGGGCATCTTCAGTGGCGAATGGGGTGGCCCTCCCTGGGCTTGGCCACCCCACGGGTGACCCTCTCTGTCACCAGCTCTGCCTCACGGGGGTGCAAACAGGGTGCCCTTCTCCTTTGCACCTCGGGAGCTGCGGCACGGGCAGGGGACAAGTGACTGGGCTGGGACGTGAAGTGGGCTGAGCGCAGCAGCCCCAACGCAGCCCCAGCCCAAGGCACCAAAGGGACTGAGGAGCCACCCTTGGGTGCCCATGGGGCTCTCCCGCTTGCTCCTTCTGGGAGCCCTTCCCATACCCGAGCCGCTTCTGCGCTCCGGTTTATGGAGGCACAAATAATTCATGGTTCCCGGGCTTGGGACTTGGTGCCTCTGCATTATTCATTCCCGCGTCGAGCTTCCTCCTCTCCTTCCTGCCGTGGCTTCCGCTGCCAGCGGCGCGTTCCCAGCCGGCGCTGCCGCGCTCCCAACGCGGGATGCGCCTCGCTCGCCACAGGGACCTCCGGCGCTTGCCAGCATTTATGGGGCCGCTGGGACGGCGGGTTGGGAAGCTCCGAGCTGGGAACAAAGCCCTTTTAGGCTGGGCCAGCTCCGGCGGGGGAGCCCTTGGCCAGTGTGACACGGAGAGGAGCTAAAAACCAGGCCAGCCACAGCCTGGGGACAGCTGGGGCCTTAATATAGCCTTGGAGCGGCGCGAGGCCGGGCGCTGCGGGCGAAGCGCTGACCTGCCCGGGCTGGGCTTACTTTGGAGGCATTTTGCTGTCGTGTCCCGCTTATCCGCCGGCTTGCCCGTGGCCCTGGGCCGTTATCTGCGTTTTGGGCAGTGACGCTTCACGCCGGACCTTGAGCCCCCCCGTGCCGCCCGCTGAGCTCCGGGCGAGCGCGTGGACCTGCCCTGGGCTGCAAAGGAGCCGTCGCTGCTCCCTGCCGCTGGCGAGCTGCTGCTCTCCAGTTTGTGCTGGGATCCCTAAGGTGGCCCTGGCCATCATGGCCTGGGGTCCTTGCCGTCGCACAGCGCGAGCATTGGAAGAGCTACGTGTTAGTCGTGGCGCTCGGGAGCGCAGGGAATTGGGGCTGCGGGAGCTTTGCTGCCGGGTGAGCGGTCTGCAGAAGCGCTCGTGCTCCCTTCCCTCCTCCAGCGTGTCCAAGGAGGCTCGGCCTCCTATTCCTGGGAGCCCCGACCCGTAGGAGATGCTGTGTTGGGCAGCCTGATGCCCTGGGGGGTCTTTGGGCTGCCCCGGCTCCCACCCCGGCTGACGGTTCTGCTCCCTTCTCCTCGCAGCCCTTTGCAGAGTGGTGCAACCTGCAGCCCAAAGATGCTGCCAAGATGCCCGAGAGCGCCTGGAAGCTCTTTTTCTACACGTTATCCTGGTCCTACGGCATCTACCTGCTCTTCTTCACGGACTATACCTTCTTCCACGACCCTCCCTCTGTCTTCTACGGTAGGCTGCGGAAGAAGGGGCTGCGATGGGGATGCTGGGGACCCGAGCTGCAGGAGGGACCAAAGCGGGGTGCCCGTGGGGGCCGCGTGCGGTCACATCCCTGCAGGCAGGGTGTCACCTAGCGGTTAGTGCAGGCACGCCCGGGGACGTCTGGCACTGCCCCGGACCGCAGAGGGCATCCGCAGGCAGCAGCTCAAGCGAGCGGGACGCAAGCCAAGGTTCCCAGATGCAGGAGCCAGGCTGGAGCCAAGGGCAGGGCTGGGAGCCAGGACTCGCGGTTCTCACTCAGCTTTTGCCTCCTGTTCGTCTGCGCGGTGTCGAGCGGAGCCCCCGCGCTGGTGGCCGCTTGCCCTGTGCTCTTTGCCCCTCCGAGCTCCGATGCCGCACGGGCTCGGTGCTCCGGCTCGGCCCTCACCCGGCGCTCCCTGTCACCCGCAGGCTGGCACAAGGGCATGGAGGTGCCCACGGACATCGCCGTCGCCTACCTGCTGCAGTGCAGCTTCTACGGGCACTCCATCTACGCCACGGCCTACATGGACACGTGGCGCAAGGACTCGGTGGTCATGCTCCTCCACCACGTGGTCACGCTGACGCTCATCGCCTTCTCCTACGCGTTCAGGTGAGGGTCCTCCCTCTGAAACGGCCCCCGTGCCGGGGCCAGACGTGGGCAGCAGCCCTTCCGTGCCCATAGCCTGGCCTTTGCCAGGAGGATTCCTATCAGTTGGAGCAGCTTCTCCGCTGCCTGGGGCTCTGTGGCTGCTTTGGAGCTCTTGCACGGTGCAAGCCCCATCCTGCAGCATGTTGCCCGCTGGCCTGTCTCATATCTGCATTATTCGGAATCTGTCCGTCCCCGAGGAGCTCCGTGCACCTCAGGGGCTAACACGGACCCCCCGTCTCACACCTCTCTGCCCCGCAGGTACCACAACGTGGGCATCCTCGTGCTCTTCCTGCACGACGTCAACGACGTGCAGCTGGAATTCACCAAGCTCAACGTCTACTTCAAGCACCGGGGGGGCGTTTATCACCGGCTCAACGACGTCGTCTCCAACATCGGCTGCCTCACCTTCAGCGTGAGCTGGTGAGCGTGGCCGCCGCGTCCAGCCGGCCCCGCCAGCTTTTGCAGCCACCCGGGTGCCCCGGGGTGCAGCCTGCTGGGTTTGCGTGCACGGGAACCGGCCCTGGCTGCAAACTGCTCCAAACTGCTCGGGAAGAGGTTCCTGCAGAGCCTGCCCCCATGCTGGGCTTGGAATCCTTCTGTAGTCACTTAGCCGTCTGTCACCACAGAAGTGCCTGTGAAATCTCGCTTGCAGCATGACAAATGACCCCAGGGCAGGAGGAGCTCTCCCCGTTTTCCCACTCGCTTCATTTTAGCGTTAAGAAGCGTTTCGGCAAGAAGGAAACAGGACAGGGCTCTGTCCCAGATTCCAGCCTTGCTCTCCCTCCTGGGGCAACGGAGAGGCAGATGAAGAACGGGCATGAATTCCATGCAGGTTGTCACTCCCGATGTGTCCCTTTGCCTTCCTTTCCTCTCGGAAAAGCAGGGGGGCAACAAGAACCGTGGGTGTGAGGAGGGGGGACAGCAGGGAAGGCTTTCCATGGTACATGGGGCTGAGTGTGATCCTCTCTGCTCTATAAACCTGCCTCTCTCCCCTGTGAAGGTCCTCTCTGTGTTCTGCCTCTGGTGCCAAGTCCTTGCTGCCCATTAGTAAGAAGATTTTCCCTTCATTAACCCCCTTTTCTTGGGCCCTGCACAAAGCCCTGTCTAAACCAGGCCTTTCAAGGCAGGTCTGGCGCCAAGAGCAGGGGCTGCTGGTTGCAAGGGGGGCTGGTAGGGGCTGCTGGAGAGACGAGGCTGAGCTGGGTGAAGCCCCCCTGGGTCCCCCGCGGACCCTGGGCACCCTTAACCCCAGGTGCTCCCTCTGCCCTGGCAGGTTCTGGTTCCGTCTCTACTGGTTCCCCCTCAAGGTGCTCTACGCCACGAGCCACTCGAGCCTCCAGGTGGTCCCTAACATCCCCTTCTACTTCTTCTTCAACGCGCTGCTCTTCATCCTCACTCTGATGAACATCTACTGGTTCCTGGTGAGCGCGGAGGTGCCCGGCAGCCCCTGCGCTGCCCCGCTCGGCTCCTCCTGCCCCGTTCCCGCGGCATTCCCGCCCTGGGGAGGCTGCGCCGGGATGGGGAGGTCTGGCGGGATGGGGGCAGAGGAGGGAGGCCGGTGCCAGGGCCTCGGGCTGCAATTCAGGCCGTTTGGCACCCTGGGGATCCGTGAGCAGGGAGCGATAACGGCGGGCGGGAATGCCATCCCCGGGGGGATCCTCAGATGAGGGCATAAATGCTCCGGCATCCCCCGGAGCCCTGGGAGGAAGGTGAGGAGGCTGCTCGGCCAGGAGCAGGGCTGAGCCCATCCGCTTGCATTGGCCAAGGGCAACTACATCCCAGGGCAGGAGATGATGTCTCTTTGCACCCACGGGTGCCAAGGATGGGCAATCCGTAACTCAAAGATTGCCCTTATTGGGGCTGAGGACAGCAGAGAGAGGCTCGGATGAGCAAAGGGGAGTGAGCAGGGTGCTTAAAACGGCTCTGGGACTTGGGCCTTGCGACCGATTCTCCTCTCCCTCCAGTATATCGTCCAGTTCGTGGCCAAGGTGCTGATGGGGCAGATGCAAGAGGTGAACGACGTGCGTGAGTACGACGTGGTGGACAGCAAGAAAACCGTGGGCAAGAAGAAAGCTGGTGAACTGCAGCTGCTCAATGCTGTGAAAGAAGGGTGAGTTGGGTGGAGAGGAAGCACCTGCAGCACCCATGGGTGCTGGGGCAAGGCCAGAGCTCCTGGGACACCACGGGGTCCTTTGGCACAGGGTGTAGATGGTCATTGCAGGGCTCAGGAAGAACCTTGTATCTCCCACTCCTTAGGCATTCTGGTGTTTCTGTCCTTCTTTATGTCCCCTGAGCCCTTATGGATCCTGTCCCTGGCTCTGGGTGCTCTTCTCTCTGGGCACCATCCGTGTTTCATGTGATGGATGGGGGATCCCACGGGCAGCTGGGATGTGGCTGGCTGGGGACTGGGCTCCAATTGTCTTCCCAAATCTGTGGGGTTTAGGACACATGTGATGTCAGGAGTGAATTTAGGAAGAACGAAGGGAGAGGCGGCTCAGAGACCAGCGCTCACGTTCCGCTGTGCTCTTTTCCACAGGATTCACCTGAAGAACGGACTGATAAAAGACAAGCGATTGTAAGGGAAGCGTCGCCGCTGCAGCCGGGCAGGATCTGGGCGCTGACCCGGGCCCCGACACCCAAACCCAGCAAGTGGAAGGCACAAGGAGGACATGGCCTGACCCCTGCAGCCCCTGCCCCGGCCCGGGGAGGAGATGCCCCTGCCGGGCACGGGCCCCTCTGGGGCTTCGCCCGATGCTCCCCTGCTTCTGTCACTGGTCGGAGCTGGCTCAGCAGGGAGCCCGGGGGCTTTGCTAACACGGTCCAGGTAGGATTTGGAGCTGGCTTTAGGTCCCCTGGCCTTTCCTCTGCCATCCCTCGGCTCTTCTCCTGTGGTATCCCCCATCTTTGTTGGCTTTCCCCACGGACCCCGTCCGAGCAGTCCTGGGGGTTCCTTTGGCCCTACCGTCAAACTGGGGAGGGAAATGTCCTCTCCTCTATTGGCAAGGGGAGCCCAAAGCCAGCTCTGCTCCCGCTGCAAGGCTGGGACCGAAGGAGACCGAAGGGATCCGTTCACCCCGGAGCCACGCGGCTCGGGAGGGGACACGGGGACACTGATACGGAGCTACCACATGTACCTGGAGCCCAGCGTGTGGCACGGCCGCCACGTGCAGGGCCCTGCTGGGACCCCAGCCCCGGAGCAGCATTCCAGCCTCTTGCCCTCCAGGATGAGGGCTGGGACATTCGTTTGCTTCTACTCCTTCTAAGTCTTATAGCTGCTTGAAAAGCCAGTCCTAGGGACAACTCCTGCGGGTCCCCTGGCGAGGGGCCACCGGAGTCTCGCTCAGCAATTTCCGCTCGCTAAATAGAGTCTCCACGGGTTGATTTTCCAGCCCTGTGAGGTCCCTGAGGACGTCACAGCCCTGCAGACGGCGCTCACCCCATGTCCTTCCTTGCGGGGTCAGTCCCGTGGCTCCCGTTGCTCCCCGGGAAGCGGAGGTGATAGCCCGCAGAGGGGGAATGGAGGGCATTCATTCCAAGGCTTAGAGGGTGGTCGGTGGTTTTACTCTTTGGTCTCTCGTGCTGATGTGACCCTGGGAACCGCAGGGGATGTTTCTCAGTAAACAGAAATCAAAGTGTCACTTTGGCTGATGGAAAAGGTCCCAAGCTGTGACAGGATCTGTCACCTTCGTGCTCATCGCCCCATAGCGGGGTGTCCCAAGGAGGCCGGTCGCGTTGGGCGCTCTCGGTGCTTTGGTTCCTTGACTCTCCAGATGGATTTGCAGGGGGATGAGGCCAGAAGCCCATCTGCCCGGGGCTCTTTCAGCGCAGGGGCAGGATGGAGCGGAGGCGGGAGCCCCTCGCTGTGTCCATGGATAACCTGGATTTCCTGCTGTCACCTTCTTGCCCGGAGGGGGCCTGGCTGGTCCGCGGTGCGTTCGTGTCACGGTGTCAGCTCCGGCTTTGCTGCCATGGCCGGGATGGGGTGCCAGGCTGTGAGCTGGAGAGCGGAGTTTGGAGCCGTGAAGAGCTGGAGGGCAGCAGCATTTAGGGAAGGGTCGAAGACCAGGGCACAAGGAGCAGGTTTGGAAGCGCCCAAGGAGGCAGCGAGGCCTGAGATGGGGCCACTGGCCACGGTTCTATCCCAGTGACACATCCATGACGTCCCCGCTGCTCCCTCGGGCCCAGCTTGGCGAAGGGAAGGACGGAGCCGCCTTCTCCCCGATGTTGGACCTCAATGGAGACGATGGGAGAGCTCGACGGGGAGGAGGAGACCGGCCCTCCAGACCTGCCCTCCTCGGCACCGCGGCCTCAAAGGGTTAACGGGCGCCGGGAAGGGCAGTTCGCACCCCCTGCCCAATCCTGGGAATCCCTCTGTGCTAATTGAGCACTAACCTCATCAAAGGCTCCAATCAGGCAATCAACACCCCCCCGGCCTGTCCTCTGCGCTGTCCCCGTCCCCTGCTCTTTGTCTGCCTGGAAGCGGAGCAATGCGGCCCCGCTCCGGACGCGCCGCCTTCCGAGCCGCCCTGGCCTGCGCCCTCCTTCCCGCGCTCCTGGCCATGGAGCTGAGTCCGCAGGAAAGTTTGCTGCTAAAATCGCTGGGGCTGAGCGCCAAGCCCAGCCCCAAGAGCCCCGGGCCGGTGCCGTCCGTGCTCTGGCGGATCTTCCAGAGGAGAAAGACGTCCCCGTTGAGCAGCAAAGGCCCCGAGGACGCGTGTAGGGTGGAGGAATTCAATGTCCCTGGCAACATCATCCGCGTCTTCGCTGACCAAGGTACAGAGATGCCATGGCCCGGGGCCTGCCGTGGGAGCCCCTCTGATCCCCTCCTTTCCCGTCCGGGGGATGGCAGGAGGAGAGAAGCTGGGGGTCCCCATTAGACGCTGCTGCTGCGTTACCTTGGAGGGAGTAGAACTGGGATCTCCTGGGCGCCCAGCTCGGAACGGGGACGGGGGCCGCTCAGCCGGGCCCCCTCGTCCTGTGGGTCCCCTTGTGTGCGGCTCTTCCAGCCGGGGGCACCTCTAAGCCGTCCCCGGCGAGGCGGGACCCCTTTGCTCAGTGTCCCCCACTTCTCGAGCCACTGCTGGGCTCACCCCGCTTGTGATTTGAGGTTTCTGACGGAAACGGAGGTCTGGCTCATAAAGGGCTGCTCCCCCGCTTTAGGTTGCTGCAATTTGCCTTTGATCCCTTTCCATAACAACCACTTGGACTGGGGGGGTGATAACCGGTCAGAGCCCAGCCCGGCAGAGGGGCCCACGTGCCCTCCAGGTCCCCCCTGCACTGCTGCCCTTGTGGCCAGGGGCTCCCGGCGCCTGTGGCCGCTCCGTCCGCTCCTGCCGTGCCCTGGCCGGGAGCCTGCGGCTGCTTCCCGCTCCACGCGCAGCTCCGGCACCTCCGCCTCTCTCCCTTCCCCGCCAGGCCGCTTCGTTCCGCGCGCGCCGCCCCTGTGCCTGCAGAAGCGGCTCTTCTTCAACCTCTCCGCGCTGGAGGCGGGCGAGCGCCTGACGCTGGCGCGCCTCGAGCTCCGCTTCAGCCACAACTCGTACCAGGCGGCGGGCCGGGGCGCCGCG
>JAVCKT010001236.1:24066-61519 GCA_032273925.1 Rhynchotus rufescens | reverse complement strand
AAAAAAGAAGGTACAGTATACCCAAAAGCTCTGATTCAACTTCTGATTCAGAAATTATGTTCTGAGCTTTAAATATGCTGATCAATTTTAAAATGGAAATGCTGAATAAATTTTATCATATGATTTGACCTTAGAAGGAAATTGTCATGCATTGTTTAGAATTTTAAATTATTGTTTGTAACTAAGTTATTATTAAGTATGCTGATCAATTTTAAAATGGAAATGCTGAATAAATTTTATCATATGATTTGACATTAGAAGGAAATTGTCATGCATTGTTTAGAATTTTAAATTATTGTTTGTAACTAAGTTATTATTAAGTATATATAAGTATATAATATATAAGTATATTCAAATAAATACTATATAATGTTTATACACTATATTTGAATTTGTTTTGCAGTCATTTGCCAAGACAAAATAAAAAGAAGTAGAAGATAAAAAAGATAAAAAAGATAAAAAAGAAGTAGTAGATAAAGTATAATATACCTAAGTAAAGCAACGAAAAATAAGACCAGATAAAAGCCACAAATCATTCTATGGTCAAACCAAAATTGGGGCCACAGCTCAATAAACTTTAGATCTATTATAGCAAACAATGAGATAATTTTAAGAGATCAACGTTCTCTGTCCCATCTCCAGCTGCAAATGCCTCTATTTGGCAGCTATTACGAAAAGCACTGCATGTGCCTCTTGTGAACTGTCCTGAGAATGTGTAGGAAGAGCAAATTTTTTAGATTATTAAGAACTAAAAAAATGCCTGTTTTTTATATGTCCAGGCCACCACACTGATTTTTTTAACTTCAGAGAAATAAGAAACTGCTATAGTCTAATTATTCTAATTACTCCATCTTTTTATTTAATTTTAATGAGTAATCTTGTATTTTATTCAGTCTACTTGTGGATAACATTTGTTTTATTTTCATTTTATTTTGTCCACTTCTATTTCTTCAAATCTTTTTTCTTTCTCTTTCTTTGTTTCTTTGTTTCTTTGTTTCTTTGTTATTCTTTCACAGTTGCTCTTATCCCCAGTGTTTCATTAATGATAGGGGAACTGAAAGATACTGCTGAAACTGATCTAAGTTCAGCAAAATTGGTATGCACTTTTTCCTCAGAGGATTTCACAGAACCATTCCCCAGCTCAAGGCAGGCTGCTCAGGACAGTGTTCACTGGGTTTTTAGCCATCTCCAAGGATGAATGTTCCACAGCTCTTTTGGGGTAAATTGTTCCTGTGTTTGACTACACACAGAAAAAAAATATAAATAAAGTGTGTGTTTGTTCTTTTGTTTGTTTTTTTTTTATATGTAAGTTGAAATTTCTGTGCCCCTTGCCATTAGTCACTGGGCACCACTGAAGAATGCGGCTACTCCTGCAAGAGGTATTTATAAAGATCCTCAGAGCTTCTCTTCTGCTGGCTGAACCAGCTCTCTCAGACTTTCCTCTCTCAGATTTTCTTTACACAGAGTTTCCTCACATGCTCCAAGGCCTTAATTGTCTTCATGGTCCTTCACTGGACTGCAGTTCAAAACACTCACAATTTTTTATCAGCAGCAAACTTGTGGAAGGCACACTCTATACCCATCATCCAGTATCAAACATTCAGGTATACCAATAGAGACTCACCTTTTTTGTTGAAGTGATTTTCAGTTGGTGTTCACTTTTCTAGCCTATACTCCATCAGCTTGATAATTAATTCCTGTAGGTTCCATCAATTACTTTTATTTATCTCATAAATCAGAGTAACAAATTATTATTATTATTATTATTATTATTATTATTAAATCTGCACACAGAGAAAGAATTTCTGAAATTCCTGGTGGGTCTGTTTTCCATAGAGATAAGAATTGCTGATGTACTTTGTCTCTTGCTGTGGGTTATTTGCTTGTTCGAGGTTTTTTTTTCTTATCATTATTTCTTCCTCTGTATGCCATTATTTCTTCCTCTGTATGCAATACATTGACTCTTGTACACTTCTTTTATCCCTCGTTCAGGTATATAGTTAGCTGCCCAATGGATTCTTCTTCGTTTTCAGAAGTCACTGATTAGGACAACTTGCTGTAAGATACCTATTCACCACATTCTGATAATATACAGGGCTTCCGAGAACTCCTCAGTCCATTACAAAGTAGTTGCCACCACCTCTTCAATCAGCAAACTGAACTGCCTCTATAAATGCTTCAATTCTTTCCAGTCCAAAGAAGCCAGATTAGCTTAAGGCATTTTAAAGAGCCGCTTTTGCTAACCAGAGTCTTTCTACTTGAAACAAGTTTCAAGAGCATTCATGTCACTGCCTGAGAGTGCAGTAATTTCTTTGGAGGGCACAAGTGGAAGGGCAGAAGTACATGACTGTGGCCTCATATTAGAGTAATGATCATCATCAGATCTCCTCCAAATGTTCTTCAAGTTCTGAAACATCTATTACATGCAATTGCTCATTGGCTACCTGTTAAACTTCTCTTAAGTCCTGACTCACTCTGCTTCTAGATTTATTTCTTTAAATTAAATTATTTCTATTTTTCCTTCAGTCTAGTATTTCACTCCTCTTGCTGTCATCTGTGTCCTTAATCTCTGAGTAACTTCTCTTGCTCACAGGTGTCCCATTTAAAAACATTGTTCGTCTTTTTGTCATTTCATATCACTAGTCATTGTGACACTCAGGGCAGCAACAATTTCAGCATACAGTGCTATGTAACAGGATTGTACTTTAATTCTTAGTTTTCATTATGTCACAGTATTTTTGGCTAGTAGAGAAAACAGTAAGTCATACTGAAGTTACACTAGGCCTTACAGCGGATTCCTCTCAGAGAGAAATTAAAAAGTTAAGATGTGAATTAAACATTTATTTCTAAAGCTCATCTGTGTATGTATGTTTTTCCATTAAGTTCCTATTAGCATACTTTGCTTTTCAGGATATATTAAATTTACAGATTAGAGAAAAATAATTTTGGCCAAATTGAGAAGTGGTCTATCATGTGCTACAAGTTAGAGTCCATTAATGTTAATGTGGATTCCATTAGACCCACTTATGACAATTCAATTAATATTTAAGTAAACCCCCGCAGGTATAACTTATGTAATGAAGAATTTGGGTAACTTCCCCATAGGAAAGTGGAGGAAGCTATTTTCCCTAAGATGCTTGTCTCATTAAAGCCAAGTGAAAAATATGAATGTAAAAAAATGTCCCAGTCCTCCAAAAGCATCCGCTATTAAGTCTATGAAAATATAATATAGGAAACAGTGTTACTGTATATGCATCTTTATGTTGGTATGCATGCATGTGAAATATATGCATAAATAAATGCGCTTACTTATGTGGAGCGAGGAGCAGAATCTCCGAGATGGTGATCCAAAGACCTTTATTAAGCATCAAATAAAACTTATATATTGTACTGTCCCAGACACAATACCTTATTTATCCAAAAGCATGTAAAGCACAGATATTAAATAAACCAATAATCTAAAGAGTTACACCTAGACTATCCAACCAGCTTCTTGGCCACACAGCAGCCATACAGTTTCATCTGCTGCTTGTTTGCTTATAGAATCTTGGACTGCTGTCCTTGACTTGAGGTTGGTTATCTACTAACAAGGCATCCTCTACTACTCCTTGTTTGCTGATAGACTGCTGTCCTGGAAGCGGGCCTCAACATCCCCACATATATCTTTATATATATATATAAATATAGCATAAAATAAGAATAGAAATAACTGTATTATTACTACTCTTGAGACTTTTTTAATATATAGAAGAATTCTTCATCTACAACAATTAGATGTGAACTAATAATGATTATTGGATTACACTGCTAAGATTTCAGTTATATCAACAGACAATTCTTGACTGTATGTATAAAGTGTATTTCCTCTTTGTCCAGAAAAATAATTTGGAGTATAACAACATTCAAATGTGCAAACACACCTACATTTGCAAAGTGCTCTAGACTTTTAATTTCTGGTCAGTTCCAAAGGTTGAACTGTGCTTGACTCACCCCTACCTCTTCATGAACTCTTGATCTTTTCCTCTCTCCTGTTGTTTTCTCGTTCTAGAGAATGGGTACATTCCCTCAAATACTGTAAAGCTGCCCATGAAAATATACAATTTACAATACTCATGACTTGGAACATTTGTCTGTCTTACTGTCGTGAAACTGTTGCCTGTCCTCTCAGTCACTTTCACAAGGGGCACAGGTGTCTGCTTTTTTGTTATTAAATGCACAGATGAATTATGATAGTAGGTATTCAAGTCAGTTTGTGATTTCAATTTGAAATTCCTTCTGGAGGTTGAGCTGTGTGAGCAGATTCTAAGTCCTTGGAGCAGTCCCTAAAGTCTATTTACAATTTTCCCTGTCAGTGGCCTGAACCTACAATCAAAACAGTAAAAATTATTGGAATGATTTCTCCTGCAAACTCCATCCTGCTTATGCACATCAGCCTTCAAGACATAATCAGGGGACAGAGATTCAAACAACATGACTCAGGACAAGGTACTCTTTCAAAACTGTCCTTGCAACACTAAGCATACTTTGATCATTTGTACATGTACTGAGACTAAAAACAGCAGGAAATGAGGAATTGTATCAATAGTTTTTTCTAACTAGCTAAACGAGGATTGCTTCCAACATGCATTTTTTTACATTTACTGTTTTACATTTGCCTTTTAAATAATGCTTTGACCAATTATCTTCTATTTGTCAGAGAGTTGCAGGTATTGTTTTATGATGCTAAGCATACTTGCCTGTTTTCCTTATTCTATTATACCAGGTCTTTAGAGAGTGCTCTCTATTACATATTTCCAGGCTTGCGAGAAATAGTATTACTTACACAGTGGTTGATGCTCATAGTTATAGGAAAGGTATCATATGTGATCTCTAAAGATAACATTAGCATCATGGTCACCAGGAGCTAAAACACAAAGTCGTAGCTGAATGATAAACCAGATGTGACAAGGTCCCTTGCGACTCATTTACTGTAAATGACTGTAATTTTGTGACTCATCTGACTATATACAACTACATCTCATGCAATGCAGTAGACCATCATCTCCATATGTGAAAGAGTTAGTTGCATCTCTGTTAAGAATAAGAAGGAACTGTGCAATTGTAATATAGTACAAGACTAACATAATGCTAATAAAGTGCTAAAGAATTTTAGTATTCTATGAAAATCCACAGTAGACTTAAACTATTTTTAATGATTACGCAAGTTGCCATTTTCATGAACTTTCACCTGCCATGTAATGTGATTAAAACGAGCTTTATATTTTCTGTTTATGCCACTTCCAGGGAGTTTTTCCATTCACTGATGCTGGATCAGGCAGGATGTCTAGGGAGATGCATCTTCTGCCTTTTTACCCCAGAGCTCAGCTGCAGACAAAATCCTGTGAGGAGGTTTGGGTGTTCTATCTTGTTTAATAACTCTAAATCTCCCTAGGGGAACAAAATATAGTAGAAAGGAATCAGCTAATTACAACTAATTGAATTAGCCTAGAATGAGTGATTAACATAATTAAGATAGCCTGATGACTGGTACTTCTATGGGAAGCATGTGTTCTTGGATGTAGGAGGTGAAAAGAAGTATTAAAAGAAATATGGTAGAGCAATCTAACTATAGTTTTAATAGATTCTTTCTTGGCAAATATGTGTAAGGAAAAGTAGACAGGATTGTTTTTAAGCATGTAATGGCTGTAAGTGAGGCAGGTTTTACAGAAAGAAGGAAGACTAGAGGTTAATGCACTGGAAAGCTTGTGGTGTACAAGTAACGTGAAAGAGGTAAGTACACGTGAGTTGCTTGGTAACAGAGAACGCGGGCTAGAAAAAAGGTTTACCTGTATAACAATGGAAAGGAGAGCAGATATAAATACTGAGTTATATGCTGTTTTTGTTTGGTGTTGCTATTGTTAATTAGTGGTTTGGGGTTTTGTTTTGTTTTTGTTTTAATTTTTCTCTCTCTCTCTCTTTTCCTCTCATTTCCCCTATCAAATATAGAATGTTAGCTTATGTTATAAAAGACAAATATGTTTGACAGTATACCTTCTGTCTTTAGACAAAAATGAGATTGTTTGTTCTCTATACCTCTTTTGCTGAGGTCTTTGAGAGTAATATAGTGAGATATAGATATAGATAGTGAGATATAGATCTATATATAGATACAGTGAGATAAAGACATATGAAAAATAAATAATAATAAAAAAAAGAACAACATAGTAACTTCTTTTTTTTTGGTTCAAAAAGAATTTGAGGTCTCTTTCTAGTCATATAAATAAAGATTTATATGCATCTGCTCTATGCTTATTCTGATCACAATCTATCTCAGTGACAATGCAGAAAACAGTCGTAATTGGAGAAGGTAGTAATCCTCCCCTCCTAGCCTCCTGATTCCTGAGAACTTAAGTGCTATATGAAAGGATTTGTGAAAGTTAGAGAAAGGAAAAGAGACTTTAATCTCTGCATTTTTTTTTTCTAAAGCAATAGGGACTTTTCACCATCAGAGACAACAGGAAGAGGCCAGAATGTTTCAGAAGAGTACATCTGAACTTCTACCATAACTCGTAGGAGTTTCCTGGGTAGTTCTTCCAGGAGTAAGCCTATATTTGACCTCTTTGTGTACTGGTCTGAAGTGTTTTTAAGTGAGCTATTCATTTGTTTATACCACAAAGTATTCTAGACAGTTATTACAAGAAGATAATTTTAAAATAAGGAATAATTCATGTTGCACACTAAAATTAGAAACACATTATGATCTTATTTTTTGTTTGATTTCTTTAAATGAAGAAGAACTGTCACAGAAAAAAAAATATTTCTTTACTTCCCTGATAGAAATTGGCTCAAGCATAATTAGCAATCTTACTCTTTCTCTGGTAGCTGAAAAGGTTTGCTGCACAGGTCTCTCTCTAACCACGCTAAGGATGCTGACTTCCTCAGCTATTACTGTTCATCTGTTCCAAAAATCTGGTTTAATCATCCCCAGAGTCTGAGCCTCTCTGCCTTCTTACAGTGCGACTGAGACAAAATCAAAGGCACCATTACAGAGTGCATGAGGAAAACATCCTTCCTATCACAGAAGCTACTGCATAATAAATCTTTAATATGAGAGCTAACCCATCAATTCTATGCCTATTCCTGAAGCATCATTAAAAAGAGCAAGTGGATTATATTAGAATAGTAGTATTAAAGTGTTCTTTCTTTTCACAGAGGTGTAACACATGCCTACTGCGAAGATACCATTAGGTCCAAAATGGAAATCACATCCATGGACTCAAAGATTTAACAGGTCAGAGGATTAAATCTATACTTTTTTTTTTCATTAACATAATATAATTTTATTTTAATTAACTTTATTTAAAGTTAAAATTTCTATAATTTTATTTTAATTAACTTTATGGTAGTAATAATGAATGCATGGTTCCGCTATTCAAAACAAGAAATTGCTTGGAAAAGCTTGCAGATTTTTTTTTCATCTTTGCATTTCTATAGCACCAATACAGAACATGCTCTAGGCTCAGTAAGGCTATCATTTCTACTTTTAGGAGGTACCCAAATAAATGCTTTCTGTAGTCCCGGGAAACAGATCTACAGCTGTATTGATGGGGTGGCTATTTGCAAGTATATGCCAGTCAAGTATGCAGCATAGTCATTTCAGTTACAACTAAGTTTACGTATTAGTTCACGTTTACTGAAGTTAAAGTGAATATAGATTTTAATCCATTCTTCATAAAGATGCTAAAAAGATTTTTCATATATATATTTCATATATATATATAATACACAGACACACACACACACACATATATATGTGTGTGTGTATATATATATACACACACACACACACACACACACACATATATATATATATATATATATACATATATATATATATATATATATATAGCTATTTCGGTGACCTTCCTACAAATAAAAGTTTAAAACATGAGAATGACTATTGGAATGAAGCTCTAATTGTGAAGCAAGGGACAAGTATTTAAAAAAAAAATAAAATAAAAAGACGATGATGACAACACTAAACCCGGAAAGTGATTTGATATCTGTTTTGGTGACTAGCTGCTAAAAAAGCCTGCACTAAGATTTTTGGTGAGAAAGAATTAAATAGTCCATTTAAAAGTTATATTACTGTGAAGTTTATATTTCTAAAATTATTAAATGTACTAAAAATACAGCATTCTTAGAAATTATACTTCTAGTACTTTCATGAAGAAAAATATCCTTATAGATATTATAGGCCATAATATAAAAGAATTCTCATACAACAGTGGAAGTTGAAATATGAAGCAAGAAATATTTAATGGTATAGCTGTCATTTTCTGAAACTTATTAATCAAAATTCATATATTCATTGTTTCAGACATATGCATGTTCAATAAAGTGGTAATAATTAGATTTGGCAGCAAACAAGCTGGATTTTTATAAAAGTCCAAACTCTTCATGACATAGCTACCAGCTGTACCGAACCTTTTTCAAAGGTTCATCTGTTTTCCCTCAGGAAAAGCCTAGGAAAACAAACAGATCTAGTGGGATGACCTAAAGTCAACAGATCTGGTCCTCTGAAAATTGAATAATGCTACAGTACTTTGCTTTAGTTGCTCATAATCACAATATTTTCCTCCAACCATTATAATTCCATTATAATTTAAAAGGGAAATGATGAGAAAGTAAAAAAGATAGATGATAAGCATTTTTATAAGTGAACCATTAACACTTAATATAAAATGAAAAATGACTTTTCAACCACATAATTTGGGACATTCTGAGTTGCACAAGCATCTTGATGCATTTAAACTGGAAGTCTTCATAAGTAAGAGAGGCTGAGTCTTAGAAGAGATAGTATATCTTTCCATTTTCCTCGGATAGTATATTTTTCCATCTTGCCATTAATTTCCATGGAAGACCACCTCCTCATGTATTATTGTCATGCTATCTTGAAAAGTACTTAGTATGGAAACCAGCAAAATAGTGAGTTATTTTCTAATTATATCGTAACTCTTAGCTCAAATCAATGAGTTAATCATTAACACATTAACATTAGGTCTGAGTTTCACCTGTAGCTTCAGGATGTCTACACTAGAAAAGAGGAGAGTTGAGATGTCATCTGCTGTCCAACGAGTTCTGACCTCTTCCAAGGACTTTTAAAACTCTTCTGTAAGTAAAAGCTGGATCAAAAAATAACTTCTGCTTGCTAAGAAAGCAACTGAGAGCTCTTTCTTGCTCTAACAGTGTCCCGTGTAAACACAAGAAGCTGAGCCATCTGCTTTTTTAAAATAAAGGAAAGGAAATCAAATGTCATGTACGATATGGGACAGTGAAGTTTATAGTTTCCTTCTGATAAATTATAAGCAAATATAAAACTGATGGAAGCAAATGATTTGAGAAATAGACTTGAAGTCTTTTTGCAATTCTTTAAAAATGTTAGCTATAATAGTTACTGGGGGAAAAAAAAAAAGTTTGGTGCTATAGAAAATGATGCAAGGAGAAAGGTGGCCTAATTTAAAAACAAATGGAGCAAAAAAATAAATCAAACTACTTACAATAAAACTTCGAAGACTTAAAAAAAAAAATTGATAACGGTTGAGGTATGCTGTAATTTAGACATGAGAAGATGAGAACCTAGTTTTTCTCTTTACCTTTAAAAGAAAGGTCTCAGAACTCCTTTCAAGATTTTTTTTTTCTTTTCTCTCATTTAAACTACAGCTATTCTGTTAGCTATACAATTGTAGATCTGTCTCTAAGGTTAATGAAGCAATTTAAAACTACTTAATACTAACATTCTTACATAGCTCTCGAATTAATCTAACCATGAACTGAGAAAGCAAATTACACTCTATGATGCAGTTTTATTTTATAATACATGCATTTTCAATTTTAGTAATAATATAAAATTCATTTTTTCATCACGCTGCTTTTATGCGTCTTGAGAACCTGAAATCCTCCAGCTGCTAACTCTGCTTCAGCCCATATCATTGCTTTGATAGATCTTTAAAATTGACTTGGATCAGGTCAAACAATTTGTGAAAAGAGAGCATTTAAGGGCATATGTGTACACACACACACACATGCATATATGCATATGCTTGTGTATTTACACAAAAAAAGGTTGAAACCTGATACAGACATCTCTTCTTTAAAGAAAGATTCATGTTTAAACATATTTTCCTCTAAATTTAAAATAACGCAGTTACTTTTGTTTGACTTATACTATGAGTTAGTTTAAGCTATGCAATGCAAGTGTATAGCATATGAAAATTATATTGCTGAAAGCACTCTTCTTTCAGAAGCACTATGTTCCACATAGTTAAAGTTAGTTTTAAAGCTTTAGGTAGTCTGGTGCTCTTATATAATATTGTGGTGTGCTCAGTGCTAGCACAGATTATCTAAACTACTACTTCTCCAGTTTTAAGAACATTCTTCTCCTTCATTGCACAGGATGCATTCAGTGTGTTTTCTCAGTAAACTCTGGGTTTTCACAGAATATGCACTCTGCTGTGCTCACTCACAGCAGATGTCATAATGTCAAAGAGCCATACTCTTGGCAGAAACATGCCAAACAATCCATCTATAAAAATCTCATGATTGCTCAGAAACAGAGAGGGAGTTCTGAGCTTTGGATTGATAATCAGCCACATATCCTTTCTCTGATGGTGCACAGTTCCTTGCTAGGCTAGAAACATACAAATCTTCAAAGCAGATGAACCTATACAAAATGATGTACTCTACTAATTGAGCAGAAATCTAAGAGCAATTCCAGTGAGGTTGAATAATCTGCATTCTCCTGAACGAGCTGGCAGCATCACTCTTGGGCAACAGATACATTCCCTACTCAAACAGTTTCCCCTCAAATTTCATTTCCTGAACACTTTTGCCTATAAGATTGCCTAATGGCATGCCTAAGTATGTACTTGATTAGCTAACATTAAAGATTTAGTATTTCTGGAAATATTTGTCTGATGCTTTAGAGATTCTGCCTAGGTGTGGATTACGAGTTAGTTTTGAAGTAAAACTCTTTGTAAGGACCTGCACCAAGCTTAGATATGTAGTTTGGTATAAAACTTTTCTTTCTTTTCTCTTCATCTTCTACTACCTGACAACAGTTAGGAAAGTTTGTCTGGTATCCGAATGAGGGAGGATTATTAATCTTCAAGAAAATCAGTTTAAGTGTAAATTCAATGAAGAATGAGAGAGAAGCAGGCAGAAGGGCTACTAAAGGCTTTTACCAGTGAACAATTGTAGCAAATGAAGAAGCGGAGAAGTGTGGGGTGGAAATGACTTCTAGTCTACATGTACTTATGTAGTCTGATGCAAATCCAGAGAAGCTATGCTCTGTGATGCACCCTGCACAGAGAGGTCAGGGAATATATTGGAGATGTTTCTGGAAGGGACTACAGGAATGCAAGAAATGTTGCAGCTCAACATCCTCTTTAAGTTTCAGTAACAGTGCACTCAAGGAGCAGGAAGCATGTAAAGAAAGTCCATCTATGCCATTGCATAGATTAAAAACTCCAAACTAATTTGTGATCAAGTTACTAGCCAAAAATGCAGAAGGCTACCATGCCAGAAACAGGCTATTGCTAGACACTGTAGTTACAAGGAGTCTAGAGAAACTGCAAACTAGAGACCTAGGACAGAGAGCAATTAATGTACATTATAGAAATCATTGACCACTAATTATCAAGCAGGATTCCTGTAGGAAGAGGATATGTACAGTTCTGTTTCTGTTGAATCCACTCCTACATGTTTCTTATTGTTAATATAAACAAAACTGTTCTGTTACATCTCCAGAAATATGCAATAGTTACCACACTCCTGCAGAGTGAAGACTCACTGAAGACTCCAAATACTCTGGTCAATCTGCCACAAATCTTCTCTGGCATCTTGGGCCTGAGGGTAATTTACCTTTTGAATTGAGCTCCAACTAAAAATTTCTTTGCACAAAGTTAAACCAAGAAGAAGGAGGAAGTGAGTCTTGAAATTCCCACATTGCCATTCAGAGAGTTCATTATAGAGAGTTCAAAATACAGCTGGTAGTCACAAGCATATACTTCATCTGGTACAATACACTATGGTTTTAATTCAATACAGTAATGAGTTAACTTATGTCAATATAATTACTGTAACGGATTTCTTACTGTATGCTTTCTTCAGAATTTATAGAACTTGATTCTTAAATTAGCTATTAATAGTTCCCCCAAAAAGCTTTTGCTACTTGTATTTGTTCAAGTGAATAAATTGCAGTCCTCCTACTTGAGGTTCTGTGCCTGTGTCCAAATAGGTGCCTTCCCTGACTTCCAATTTATTTAGCATATCTGAACTAATTAAAATACACCTTATCTAACTACATTATTATGGCTGGGAAGTAATTTTATAACATCAATAAATGAGTTGCCATCCAGGCATCCAATTAAAAATTCACTTTAATGCTGAAATTAATTTTCAGAATGAAAATAAAACTGCTGATAGTCTTCTTTAAATGAGTACTTCTGAAATATAGTATTCCATTAACCTTACTTCAGACATATGTTTTTCTCAGATGAAACTTTGATAGTTAAATAAAACCTGTTAAGGAGAAAGAAAACTTTGTGACGTTTAAACAGGTCTTTCCTTTGCCTAGATACTCACCAACTCCACCTTATTTAAAGCAGGCCAACTCCACCTTATTTAAAGCAGGCCATCTAAAATGAATGCTGCTTTCTGAGTAAGGAAGAAATCTAGAAATTCTAAGCATATAAAATTTAAACCAGAAAATATCTTGATGATACAAGTGTGATGTTATTCATGACATGAATATATGTGAACTGCTTGACATACTCTTTGATGTCACTATCAAAGCTGTTACCTAATATTAGAAACTGCACCTACTTCTGTTCTATTTTCTAATTTTTTCTCAATAAACAAATAAATCTTCCTCCATGTATGACTTGACTGTTTGAGCAGGTTTTGTTCTGACATGATTCAGGACAGGATGTTGGGATGTCTGAGTTAAAGCAGAATGCTATACATAAACTCTTGTTTGTAATTAAAAAAAAAAAAAAAAAAAAAAAAAAGTAAATTCCGGATAAGTAAATTCTTCTTTATGATTATAGACAATTACAGGACCATTAAAGTTCAGACCAGATCTAGTAGATAAAGCTGTTTGTTTTCTTTCTCTTTATAACCACTAAGCTAGGTTATCTAAAATTTGTAAATCCCTTTCTATGATCTGATCCACTAGAGAAGTATTCCAATATTAACTTTCTCCTTTGAGCCAGACAGGAAAGTAAGAGCTACACAACGTTTGGAGTAACTAGGAATAAAGATGATAAAATAAGCATGTGATAAAATTCTTTGCAGAATAGTTTCTAAAGGAAATAAGTGAATTGGAAAGATCTGATATTAAATAACGTTTTAGTTTACTGTACCTATTAAAAAAGCAGAGAAAAATGGGGAGAAATCTCCAGCTTTTCCAGGGAATAACTTGAGCAAAAACTGAAAGGCTTTGGGTCTGCTCAGTGAATGAAAGTAGACAATAAAAATCAATTAATCAGAGATGGGAGATACACATATAACAGGAAGCCTGACAAAGATGATTAAGGGACTCGAACATCTATCTTTTTGAGAAAGGACTAAGCAAGCCAAGCCCATTTAACCTAGAGAAGAGAAGATTGAAAGAGGAATCTTATCAAAACCTGAGGGGAGAATGTAAAGAAGATGAGGTCAAACTCTTCTCAGTGGTGACCAGTGATAGGACAAGGGGCAATGAGTACAAGTTGAAACACAGGAGGTTCCATCTCCATGTGACGAGAAACTTCTTTCCTGTGAGGGTGACAGAGCCCTAGTACAGGCTGCCCGGGCAGGATGTGGAGTCTCCTTCTCTGGAGGTCTTCCTAACCCACCTGGATGTGACCTCATGAAATGTGCTCTAGGTGTTCCTGCTGGAGCAGGGAGTTTGAACTTGATGATCTCTAGAGGTCCCTTCCAACCTCAGCCACTCTATGATTCTGTGATATACCAAGAGGGACTTTGTAAGGCTGATGGGAGGCTTGGTCTTATAGAAAGTCTTGCAAGAAACAAGTCTTACATGAATTAAGCTTTTGAGGAAAGCACTTTTGTACCGCTGGCTCAGTGTCTGAATCCTATACAAATGGTGTTTTTGTATAAAAACTAAAAATGGAACGGAGTGTAACTACATGAAATTCTATGAGTTCACAGACTTTGGCCTTCATACATAAAAAAATGACTTGAAGGAGACTGAAGTTGATAATCAAAGAAAAAGAAAAAAAAAAAAGGAAGAGGCAGAAAAGCAAATATGAGGTTAAAGTACAGAAAAACACAAATTAAAAGTTAGAGGCAAAACAGATGAGGTTAAAGGAATTGCAAAGAGCTAGAAGGGGGTGGTGGGAGAAAGAAAGAAAGACAGGATCCTCAAATGGGAAGTTAAAGGAACTGATAAGCAGGGATTAGGAGATATGCCTGAGGAAACAGAGCAAGAGAGTTTTATTAGAGAGAAGATAGCAAAGAAAGGTCTGAAAGTCTAATGTCAGAGAGACCCCCATTAAAGGACTATAGGGGGACAAGGGGCAACACAGAGACTGAGTCATAAAAAGTAGTTTAGGGAGAGAAGGGTTGTGATAGTCACAGCTGAGAGAATTTGGGTTGCGGGAAAATATGTGCAAGACTTATGCTTAAAGGAGAAAACGAGAATCAGCTACAAACTGAACTCTAAGGAAAATGTACAAAATGCGAAAGTAGAGGAAAGACAATTTCAGAAACTGAGCACAAATGAATGTCCAGAGCTTCTTAGAAACAGTGATTTGGGTTTTCTATAGGGCACATTTTTCAATATGTCCTATACTGCTAGAGTCCCTTGGGAACATACAAGGGCTCATAAAATGGTAAGCCAGAAAAGCACTTCCAGAGGAATCCCAACTTAAGCAAGGTAAAATACAATGGGTTGCTCAGGTGCTCTTCTAGCGTCATCCCAGTGTGTCTGAACACTGCCTCTGTATTCCTCCTGGGTGACCTGTCCCTGTTTGAATTTAGCCAAGAGCTTCTTGAATATCCATGTGGGCATCCTGACAGCTTTGCTTTCCTGATTATTGAGATGGGCCACTCTAGAGACTGCAGAAGGTGAATGTTGAAAATCAACCAGCCTGCTCAGACCTCTCTTCTTCTAGGTCAATATGCTATCGGATTCTTCCAAGCAGATTCCTGAACAGACCAAAGTTTGTTTTCCTTAAGGCCAGGGTTGTGATCCTGCTTTTTTCCTTGTTTCTTCCTTTCAGGATCCTGAAATTCAGCATCTCACAGTTACTGTAGCCAGTATTGCCCCCTGACCACCACATTCCTCTTCCTTTTCTAGAACTAGGTCTAATAGAGCACCTCTTCTCAACAGCTCCTCATTCATCTCTAACAGGAAGCCACCATCAATGCACCTTAGAAACATTCAGGATTCCTTGTGTTCTTGTATGTTGTCCCTCCAGCAGGTGTCAGAATGGCTAACGTCTCCTCAGAGGACCAGTGGAAGTGAATATGAGGTTTGAGCTGTCTGAGGAAGGCCTCATCTTTTTCTTTTTCCTTTCCTGACACCCACAACAACATTGTCCATGTTGGACTTCCATCTGAAGTGGCTTCACTCAACTTCATCCAAGCTGAGCCACAAGCTTTCAGGTAACTCGTCATCTGCCCTTCAGCAGAGCTCCCTGTATTCCTGCTGTGATGTTACAGACAGGGCAGCTCCCTGTCCTCAACCTCCTGCCTGTCCCTCCTAAAGGGCCTTTATCCATTCATTGTGGCAGTGCTGTCACCCTAGCTATCCCTCCACACAATCCTCTCTGTGATCCCAATAAGACTGCAGCCCTGAAGCTGTATGCAAGCCTCTGATGTCTCCTGTCTGTTCCTCATGCTACATATCTTATAGAGGTGCTTATATCACTGCATATACTTATAGAGGACTATTCTTTCGTGCTAATTTCCAAGAAGATATATTAGAGCTTTCCCCATGATACTGCCCTGTAGGCAGTCCCCTGCTTATGCGCTTATGTTTAAAGGCATCCCCCTTCAGCCTTGTACTGTTCATCATGAGGTCTCTTTTTAACCAGTCTCATCCCTCTTGCCTCGCATCCTGGTTTGTTGTTTCTTGGCAGTATCACAGATGCATACATAAGAGCTCCACAGGGGGCAATATTCATAGGGCCAGACAAGTCTCAGAAGACTCCGAGATAATTAGCAGTTTGCTCTGGTGAAAAGATGAAAGGTAACTGTAGCTGAAACATTTTAGAATATCAGAGGCAAAATAGCCAGCACTAGCTATAGCAGAAAGGTTGTGGTAGCAGCCTCAAGTAGAGCTGCACAGATCAGCCTGATAAAACTGATAAAAGATGTTTTTCCACCTCAGGGATCCTCTGAACAGAGATGCTGGCTCTGGCAGCAGCCTGGAGAAACTCCTGCTCACACGGCTGCCTTTCAGCAGCCAGAGAGCCACTGGGGACCAAGTTAGGAGTCATGATTCATCTTCCCCTTGTAACTGGAGCTGACAGGACGTGCATGGCTTTCTGGATGCATTGCAGAGCACTTATTCTTACTGGGCTCCCTATGTGTCCACGGGAAGCCACAGTGGGGACCTTGCTATGCTCCAGAGTCCCAAGTGCTGGGCACATCCTGGGTCACCCATGGGCAGCGATGGGGGCAGGTGTGCTGATAGACGCTCTTCAAAGATGTGTGCAATTAAACATAAAAAAAAAAAAGAGCCAAAAACCCAAAATCAAAAAAAAGAACAAATGCTTTAGGTTGTAGAACAATGCTCTGATGTCAGTGCTATAAACTGAACCCCAAATTACTCTTGTAGTTTGCTAACAAAACAATCATGATTGTTTGTTTAATGGTTCCAGAGCATTTTTAAATGAGATCTGAAAGTCACCATGCATTTTTATTGCATTCATGTCTTTAAAACATTTTTATTGTAGCTTCTTTTTTCAATATTTTTGGTTGCTGCTGTTGTCTTTGATGGATACACTGTTATTTAAAAAAGCTTATATTTTGTGGTTTAAGAATTATTTTTGTATTAATTACCTTGCTCTGTTCTCTGATTAGTTAGACTGAATAACAGTGCCATCTGCTGAAAGGTAGTAGTGACTTACAGGGAGAGTTTACAGACCATTGTGATTTACTAAATAGAGCATAAAGAGAGAGATCAAAAACAGGAGGCAATGAATGAAATCAGTTGCTTTCTCTATTTTGAATATTAAATTTGGGAAACGAAGGCACCAGATGTTAACAATCTGAAGAATGTATTTAAAATTAAGCCACTTCTATTCATTAGGACATGTTATACCCCAAGTTTGAAGAATTTGTGTCAAGGAGATGGCGACTTTCCAGTGCCAAGTGTATCAGAACGCAAAACAGAGGCTGAGTCTTATAAATCTCAGTCTTGCATTTATTTCCTCAACTCTGAATAAACATGTGGTATACTAAAGCCTCTGATGCACTTACACTGCCTTATTTTAATGCACTATGTGACATCATAAAACACGTCGTCTTTTGCATACAGTTTATTGTTTAATTCTAGAATTTACCTAGGCCTAATTTATTACTATCTGTTCAGAAAGAAAAAAAAACTATAGAAGCACAGAACTATTGTAGTAGTATTATTTACTTTGAATCAGCTAAAAAACACAATGTTTCAAATTTGCAAGACAAAATATTAAAAAAAGTATTTCTGGTGGTCAATAAAATCCTTTAGGTAGGTAAAACATAGCTAAGGAAGTCAAACCATCCAGCAAACAACCATATAGGTCAGTATGGTTTGGTAGATGGAGTCTACAGTGGGTTGCAAGCCAGGCTTAAAAACAGAACTGTTTTTGTTCTGATCATGTGGTGCAAAGGCAGGAAAAAGCTGATACTGAGACGAGATGACCTCTAACAGGGTAAAGAACCCTAACATTGCAGAGTTTAAATTGATATTTTTTCCTCCTTTCATACTGGAACTCTTAAGGGCATTATATTTTGGGCATTTACATTTTTTTTTTTTCTGTATCTAGGCCTGAAGCCTGAACCTGAGATGGGTAAACATAGATATCTTGTTAAGCAAATAGATTTTTTTGTTCTTTTTAGTTTCATTTTCTCTTTGCTTCAAGTAAATCTTGCTTGAAGGCCTCTCCAGTGTTTCAACTTTTCAAATAATTGTTTCTACCACTCCCTTGTAGGAGACAAATTAACAGAAGAGGAGGAAATGGAACCTAAATAAGCTTAGTCAGGTTGAGGAGGCATCATTAATTTTCCTTTCTTATTGTGATCCACTGTGAAAAGACCTTCATAAAATGACAGAGTAGGAGTGCTGCCAGCATATCTAATGAAGAAATGCGAATTCAAAGTGAATTGTACCATAAGATCACCAAGCACTTTCAAAGGATAGAGTTCAAAGGGTTTTATTCTGTTTTGTTTTGTCAGCATTTTATGATTAAAAGTAGTAATATGGTAACATAGTGTAACATCATTGTACTTAGAATATTAAAGAATACATTCACTCTATCATTTAATGACTATGCTCCTTATCCTAAAATTCCTACAAAAGAGGCTGAATAGGGAAACAGTGGTATCGTGTTCCTCTCCTCTGAGAGCAATACACATGTGATCCTGGGATTTTGCCATTAAAACACAAAAGGGTGTCAGTAGCAATGCTGTATTTGTCAGGCAAAAATTTGGGATATAAAGCGGTATTGTCATAATATTTTATATTTAATCTGGGCTATAAGGGAGTTTTCCTTTTAGAGGGGCGGTGGGAGGGTGGCAGGGAGGTGAAGGAAACAGGCTGTGAGGAAAATTCCTGTTAAGGGACAGACTGTATATTTATGAAATGGGATAGAATAAGTAATTACTCATTTAAGCAATGTTTTGGGGATCGTTGGGTGGGTGAGTAAAGGGTGAAACTGCTGAATTGCATGCAACTTTGCCCAATGTTGCAGATAGGTGACAGGGAAACCTTGGGTACTGTTCTGCAGCAGCAAGAGAAGTAAGTTGGAAGTCTTGTGTAGGCTAGGAGGTCTCACTTCACTAGGAATTGTAATGATCCCAAACTTACTAAAAAAAAAAAAGATACCTTTGCATACCTTGTGTTGCTGATGGTGCAAAGAGAAAATACACTTATGGATTTCGCTTGAAGGTTCTGGAAAAAACACCTCATACAGATGACCAAAGCACAGTCACATACATCTCCCCTACAGGTATAAAAGAGAGAGTCTAGCACCGATTAGCTGAGCAGGAGTCAGGAAGGACACCTAACTAACTCCTCCAGCTGGACCATGAGTATCCCTCCCCTCCACTTATCTGGGGTGCTGGAAAAAAGGAATTCATTTAAAGTTGAGACTCTTTACATTCATGATGTAGAAACACTATAGCATCTTACTGGGACAAGCAGTGCACTCCATTTAGTTGCATTAATTGCATTTACTAATTTGTGAGGTCATCCTTATAACAATCGTGCCAGTTACTGGTAGATGTTGTTGTCACAAAGATTTTGTGCTGATGTCTAAATAAAGGCCAGTGGTTGCTGCCCCTCTGGATTATTTTATTGTCTCCTTTAATGAGCTAGCACAGCAATTGTATAAAGCAATTTGCATTCTTCTAAAAGAATCCTTTTGAAAATGTTTTCTTTTTTGCCTGCTCTAGCATTGGTGCATCATAAGGGACATAAATGCAAGCTTGCCATGAAAAAAAGTAATGCTGTTGCCAATACATATTGACGTAAGAGATGTTAAATAGCTGACATTGAAAACCAGTTTGTCAGATCAATTTGCCTTATTTGTCAGATGTGGAATAATACATTTTTTCAACAGTTAGATACAAGTTATGGATTTCTCTTCCAGAAATATCAGATTTTTACTGCAATTGGTGATCTCATGAGAGTTGAATCTTCACTAGAATAAAAAGAAATAGTCCGTCCACACTGAAAGCTGTGCCTTTCAGTTTGGAAAGAAAAAGTCTTGCAACAAAGTGACTCAGCTGTATTTGTCACAATATTGCTGAGGTTTCACGCAATCTAACTAAAATGCCTTTTTGGCTGTCCTACTTTTCTTTCTTGTGTTCTGCTATTTCTTCAGCATCATCTTATCAATTCAGTATTTGCATCAGATTTCATAAAATATGATACTGGAATTTATATCATGTTCATGAAAAAATCAAAAGGAAATTAATGTTTTAGCTCATTAATTACTTTCTATAGATAAATTCCAAGTCCAATACATAACTGTACTACAATTATTCTTTCTATAAGATACTACATATTAATGAAACATCTTGAAACACCCTGAAATATCCAAAGTCTAAAATAATATTACAGGCAGAAATACAGAGACATAAAGATTAAAAGCTTATGTTTTCAGATTTTGGAATAAATGTAATGGTTATTAATAAGGCAAGTAATATTGCAGGGCAAAGAGTAAGAATACTTGTGTTCTATTAGGAGCAAGTAAGGGATAGTTTATGTGATCTAGAATAGAAAATCATTCTTCTTATGTATAGTCTATGTTAGACTTTCTAAAAAGAAAGTTAGGGAAACAAACTGACAAATGAAAAAGGAAGCAGTGACCTGAGACAGGAAGGTTATGAGGGAGATACAGGATAATATGATACCTTTCAATGACCGTTAATGAACTGGAATAAAAGACTTTCAAATAAAAGAGCATATCAGGAGAAACTTCACTTCAATGTACAGAGCCCCCAGAACAGAGATTAGGAAATCAGAAATGACCAAAGGATAAGGGAGCAAAGACTCCCTCCCTCCCTAAGTGTGTTCAAAGCAATATACTACAGTTGTGAGAAACTCCAAAACTGAGAAAAGTGTATCTATTTGGTATTTTCCTAAGGATTATACTAGCTACAGTAGCCTAAAAATAAATGCAAGACATATTTTTCTTTCCTTCTTTCTTTCCTTTTTTTTTTTTTTTTTTTTCCTGGGGATTAGACCAACTGAAATACACTGAATACTTTGTTCCTGAAGCCTGTCTAATAAAGAGGAGGAGGAGGGGTGGAAATCTATATAATTAAATATATCACTTCTCTCTGACAAACCTGGCCACCCTCTGGTTATAGAAACTCAAGCCAGAATAGGAGCTGGGAACAGTTTTCAAAATCTGACCTGCATATGCTTAACATGTAGCAACGAGAGAAAGGTTTAGTCTGCTTCCATTTCCCCTACCCCTCCTCTCCTGTCCCAGCCCTCCCAACAACATCAAAAAAGTGTTTTCCTTGAAATGCAAAGACTTTGTACTTGAACATCATACCAGTTTGATTTCAGCTTCAGCTACCCATTAGCCTCCCTGCCTCCTACAGTCCAGAAATCCGTCTTTTAATATTGAAGATCACCTGTAGTCTCTGCGGGAGAAATCATGTATCTTCACAGAAGTGACAAACACTTCTGAAAAAAGAAATCCTCAAAGAATTTTGATTATCCATAGTTTTAAGCCCTCACAATTTTTTTAGTCTTGTTATTGAATGTCTTAAGCAAATAATTTATAATTGCAAAAAAAATCAGAAGTGAGCATTTTTGTTGAAACAGTAGGCAAAATAAGGTTTTGTAAGAGCTGGTTGCAGGTGGAATGCAGGGATGTTGTAGAGGTTAATGGCTGATATTAAACTCCTGTTGTTATCAGCAGTTTGACTCCACAGTCATTATCACTCCTTAGTCAGTTACTGGTCCTTTTCTTCTTTACTGTGTGCTTATGAGTTAGAGAGAGAATCCTGTAAAGCACTGGCAGGATTTCAAGTATAACATGTAAAAGAGCTTGGACAGAATAACTTGTGACAAAGTAGATATAATACTGCTTATCCAACCAACAATTTTGCCATGTGTTGATATTCATCCTTGTTCCTGTTAAAAAAAAAAAATAATAATTTTTTTTTTGATTCTATAAAGGAAGAAAATGCTATTTTAAGAGAATTAGGTCTCCACCAACTGAACACACAATTTAAAAAAAAAATGGATTGAATAAACAATTTTCTTTTCCTTGACAAGATCAGAACTTGGATGCAATTGTTTTCTCTGAACGAAACTTAAATGTTCCATTTTGGAGTAGATACAAAAAAATGAAGAAAATGAAGAGCTGCTTTCACAAACCTGCTGCAGGTAGTATTTATGATTGAACAGCAGAGAGGTTGGACATCAGTATAGGAAGAGCACCATTCAATCTATTTCTTTCCCTTGGGAAATTTCAACCCACTATTTCTTAATTTCTAGGGAATCACTGAGGTATAATCACCAAATGATAATCAAATTCAGTGTTTTTTCTTTTTCAAATTCTTCAAATTCAGTGTCTTTTCTGTGCAAACAGATAAATATATTCTAGAGCAGATGTAATACGCAGGTGACGTACTTCTCAAGAGGCCACTTTTAACACTCAAGTAAATTCATAGAAAGTAATGCAATTCAAGGAAAAGAAATAAGAACATAATTTCAGAGTACTTAATGCTCAGAAAGCTAACTTCCCTTGCTCTCTGTCTTCTGGCCAAGTAGACCCAAACCCCAACAGTACAAAACTGCTTCTTTGGGCTGATGCCTAAGTATCTAATGAGGAGATGACAGGGTTTTCAGAATCTCTACTAGTGTATATTCCAAAGAGATGCATTAAGAGAGTCTAGGAAAAACCCATGTGGACTACTGTAAATTAGAGTAGTTAGAATCTTATTCACAGACTTCAAGTATAGACTGAAAATCCATCAAGCAAGAGAGAGAACTGTAATTGGGTATCCCAAGCCTTGAGCGTTTCCAGTCAGTATAAGGGAGGAACTCCTACAGATACTAATTTTTGCAAGTTGTTCTGTAAATTTAGCCTGTCAATGTGTACATACATTTCTAGATAAAATTCTGTAGCCAGTGCAAGAAATGAACAATTTTCACATGGGAGCAATAAAAGTATTTTTAGGCATCTTTTACAAGCAAAATAATTTCCTTTAGCTTTTGAGTGGAATTTTATGACTAAATTATAAAAATCACACATATTCACACCTGTTTATACTTATTACACATCTCTAGATGTGTAATGAACATCTCACATCCACATCTTTAGAATTACTTTATCTGTAAAATTCTGAAGTGCTTTTAAACCAGTTCTGTAACTAGGGTTCACAACATATATGTGAAGTAGGAAAAGGCTCATATCAAAAGGATCATGCTGTTTGCCATGTTTGAAGAAACCTGACAGCCCTCTCCAGGCACTCTGTGACAGCACTGCTTAACAGCGTAGTAGACATATACAGACACATATATAGAGAAGTTCCAGAGCTCTGTAAGATGTAATATACATATTCTCAGATGAGAGGTTGTCATTGTAAGTGTTATGAAAATTGGCCAATGCCTAAAGTACATTCAGCACCTGCCGCTTCTAGCGCCCGACATATTTTTAACAATTTCTTGCAAACCTTTTGCCATGCATTGTGGTCTATAATAGCTTTAGTTCTTGTATGCTTCATGTGAAGTATATGATTCTTTTCTCTATGTTTGTTTACCTGAATCTGGTGAAACATTCATATGGCATATGGTACACTTCATTCAGTGTTATTAATTAGGATTTTGTTTTTCTTTTTTGAGAGTGGGAAAAAGAGAATGCTGACTGATGCAGCTCTTTTGAGCTAATGGTTAACAATGCACAGGGGAATAGAATCAAGTTTAATCTGCTGCCCTCTGCAACAAGCATTACACTGACGTATTAACATCCGCTGCTATTAATCTCTAGATTTAGTAAACTTAATTTAGCCAAGAGGAGTTACAAATACATCCACAAGCACATGTATGCACACAGGTAACAGCACTTCCAAATGGCAAGAAAAGCAAGTAACCATTTTGCAAGCTTATTTTTCTCTCCAAAACCAGTTTCATCACTGAATCTTGAGTTTTAAAGTAATGGATAGCTTCAAATTTTTCATTTCTAAATCCTTTTTCTTTCTTACATGAAAGGAAGTACCACTTTTCCTATAACGTAAATCATCTAAGCTATGATTAATATAATAAAATGATTAATGATTAATATAATAAAATATGATACTGAGTACTGCATAGGCTCATTCTCAAAAAAAGAAATCACTGAAATAAAATTATTAAAAGATATTTGAAGATAAGTGTACAGTCTTTCCAGCTGTGCAGGGCTCAAAGTAAGGAAGATCCCTCTGCACAAAGCAAGCAAACTGGGCATATGATTGTGTAAATCAAGGGGAAAATGTAGATCTTGCTTGTAGATCTTGCTGAAAGAAATAGGGTACTCTACTATATTGAATAAAATGATGAAAATACTGGTGATTACCAAAAGAGTTGTGGGTAACTCTATCCTTTTCTTAAAAGGAAACAGTTACATTGATTTCCATCTCAGTGATAGGCAAACACCAGTGACATACATGGCCTACTGGTATGATATCAAGTAGGATTCATTTTGAACTCTACCTAAGTGTGTGATTATCTTCTAAATCACCAGTTCAAGTACTATTTTTTAAGAAATACCTTCTTTTTTTTTTTTACCAACTCTGGAATCTCTGGCAAGTCCAAAATTTAAGAAAAGGCAGAAGAAAATTAAGTTAGTCTCAAAGACTCGTTGATTACCCTGTGTACCAAGTGTTTCTTGCCTTCACACAAATGAATTTGACAACGCTAAACTGCAGATTATACCTCCATTACAGTTGTGTACCTGACATTATGCAGAACCATGACATTCAGTGAACAAAACCAAACAACAACAACAACAACAAATAGATTTAAACCTGCAGGCCAAATGGAAAGCTTGTATTCATATGAAAGCTTTGATATTAGAAGATTTTGCTACTACTTGTTTAAAAACATAGAATAGAATCATAGAATCATAGAATGCTTAAGGTTGGAAGGAACCTCAGAGGTCATCTAGTCCAAACCCCCTGCTCACACAGGGACACCTAGAGCACGGGGCACAGGGCTGCATCCAAGCGGGTTTTAAAGATCTCCGAAGAAGGAGACTCCACAACCTCCTTGCACAGCCTGTTCCAGGGCTCTGTCACCCTCTCTGTCAAAAAGTGTTTCCTTAAGTTCCTGTGGAACTTTTGGTGCCTCAGCTTGTGGCCATTTCCCCTTGTCCTATCGCTGGCCACCACTGAAAAGAGGCCGGCTCCCTCCTCCTCACTGCCTCCCTTGAGGTATTTATACACACTGATCAGGTCCCCCTTCAGCCTTCTCCAGGCTGAACAGGCCCAGCTCTCTCAGTCTTTCCTCGTACGGCAGATGTTCCAGGCCCCTGATCATCCTCATAGCCCTGCGCTGGACTCTTTCCAGTAGCTCCACATCCCTTTTGTACTGGGGAGCCCAGAACTGGACACAGTACTCCAGATGTGGCCTCACTAGGGTTGAATACAGGGGGACGATCACCTCCCTGGACTTGCTAGAGACACTCTTCTTAATGCACCCCAGGATCCCATTGGCCTTCTTGGCCACCAGGGCACACTGCTGCCTCATGGTCAACTTATCATCCACCATGACGCCCAGGTTCCTCTCTGCGGGGCTGCTCTCCAGAAGGTCAGGCCCCAGCCTGTACTAGTGTCTGGTGTTATTCATCCCCAAGCGAAGGACCTTCCACTTGCCCTTATTGAATTTCATAAAGTTTCTCACTGCCCAGTTGTCCAGTCTGTCCAAGTCCCTCTGGATGGCAGTGCAGCCCTCAGGGCTATCAGCTATTCCCCTCAGTTTCGTATCATCAGCAAACTGGCTGAGGGGGCACTCCATCCCTTCATCCAGATCATTGATGAATAAATTGAACAAGACTGGACTGAGGACTGAGGGCTGGACTCAGTGCCACTGATCACCACACTCTTAGCTCTGTCATGGAGCCAGTTCTCAATCCATGTCACCGTCTACTCATCTAATCCACACCTCTGGAGCTTGCGCAGGAGGATGTTGTGAGGGACTGTGTCAGAGAAGTGAGTTGGAAACCAGTTAAACTAAATACAAAACTCTGAATTTTAGAACATAAAGGAAGAAAAGACAAATATTAAAAGTCATCCCAATAATAGTGATACAAAATGTATCTGATGATTCCCAGATTATTTTTAGAAAGAGATGCATTGCAGCAGCATACAACTGAAATATCACCCAGCGAGTCTCCAGCATAATTAAGGGATGATTAATCAATACTTACCTAAAGAGATTAAGCTCAGGAGAAACAATTAATTGAAGTTAAGTGAACTTCGACAGCTCATTTTAAACTAAGGTTCTAATTAACAAAAGCATTGTGCATCCTCTAAATGGAGGGACATGCAGACTTCAGATGCACCTGAGCTGGGCACAGACTACTTCATGATGAACAGTCACTAGAAGGAACTTAATTTTGAAGTTTTGAAAGGAGAAACTGATTTTTCTTCTGTATGTCCAGCACATTATTGGGCCACTTAATTTAAAATCTGGTACTAAAAATAGCTGTCTAGAGAAATAAACAGAGAAGACATTCTGTGTGAAATGAGGGTTATGTGATTCAGCATTAAATAAGAGAAATCAATTGTGCACGGGTCTGTTGGTCTTCATCATAAGCATTTTTCTACAGATTTGGGTTTGTTTTTTTGGGCTTGTCTCACTCACCCAGCCAGGTTTGCAGCCTGACTTCATGTGCTTCAGACTCATATATTGCAGGACCAAGCAGCCAGATGAGGGATGGTGGAATCACTTTAAAATCATATCCAAACCATGTTGGGCAGTACTTTAGACTTTTGTATTGCTCAGGACTTTTTCTCTGCAGCTCTGGAGCCTTCCAAGGTCAGCTCTGCACCCTTTCCCCAGGCTGCCTGGGACAATGCTTCCCAGGGCCAGTGGGGACATATTTTTTCTGCTCTTGTTCTCAGCTGCTGTTCCTATGCTGTTATTCTCATGACCTTGCCCTTGAAAGCCCTGGCAGTGTTATTTTGGCAGGTTGTCATGTAAAACAGCTGCTGATTGTGACAATCACTCCTTTTTCCCTCCTTTTCCTACCTTTTCAGTTGCATTCGAGGACTCAGTTCGAGGGAGAGGGAGAGGGAGAGAGACTGGCTAATGGGTTAATTGCTCTGCCTCTGGTGCTCAAGTCCCTGAGGAGAAAGAGCCTAAGGGTTATCCCAGTCCAATACTCATTCTCTAAATGATGAGCAATTATCTCAGGAGCAGTGACTGCCAAGCATGGATATCACAAACTAGCTTCACTTGAAATGATAGATGGGTTCAATGTTGAATTTCATCTCTGGAATTAACACTCAAATTAGGAGCTTAAAGACTGTGATTTGCATGGATTTGGTCTGACTCTTCCTGAGGTGAGGTGAGCTGCAAGACCTACTATGGTAGGTTCTTGAACCTAGCTGTGCTGCTGGGGCCTGTCTGAAAGCCCTTGTCAAACCTTGATGACATTGTGCCAGGCTGCTTGCCTGTAGGGTTAGGTCTGAATTTCAAACTGCAGGAGGGACAAACACGGAGAGGCTCAGGTAAGCAGGAAACCCCTTATTACCAGCTAGCTGGGGTCCAAGGCTCACCCGTAAGCAGGGAGTCTTGCCAAGGACCCTGAAGGCACCATGTGCTTGACTTTTATACCCTTCAGAGACATGGTTACACACATCTTATTTCCTTATAAGGAGATAAGCCTGCAGATTGTCATCAGATTGGTCTTTTCTTGCTCAATACTTAGTTCCTTTGTCCAGTCCATCAAGGTGGGGGCTTGTTCCAGGAAGTTCTTGGGTGTGATGCTTACAGTTCAGTAGGAGCCTTCATATCTAAATTACATGTTAAAAAAAAAAAAAAAAGAAAGAAAAAGGCAAAACAAGTGTGCAAGGGATGAAGGCTTCCTGGGCATGCTACCTCTTTGTTAAGTGTGCCCAACCAGATGTATGATGTGCAAAGTGACTCTCTGTGAGTTTTGCTGAGCAGTGATATAAATGTGCATTGCCACTGTCACTGTGCTCCTACCTGCCATATTTCCTCTTCTTTATTCACCAACTGTCCCAGGCTCATCAATTAAACCCAGGAGTGATGATTTTCGGAGGTACTGCTTCATAGCAAACGAAATTCATTGTTAGGGGAAAGGACAAAGCACAAGGCCTAAGTGTTATTTAAATGGCCCATAAACCATGTGCTGGCTCTTTAGTCAGAGTGAAAATCATCCTTTGTTAACATAGGAAATAGTCTGTTTTCCCTTCCCTGTTCTTTTCATGATGATGAATCTCATTCTTCTTGCTCCCCATAATTTCCATGAATAAGAATATGCTGTAACATTGCTGAGGTTGGCTAGATTAAATTAGCTCTTTCTTATCTCATTGATCTGCATTTTAAAACTGAGATGATTAAGGCTATATTTGATTAGAATTATGTTTTTGCTGGTTGGTGACATCGAAGTGTAGAATACAGGAGAGCACAGGAGCTGAACTCACATGGCTGCTGTTCCTTCCAGTTGCTAAAAGGAAGAAAAAAATAATTTTTAAAAACCCACAAATTTTAGGAAATACTTTTAATCCATATTTCTTCATACAAATGGCAACACCTTTTCTTCCTGGGGGAAAAAAAATATGATGAAAGATATGTGAAACTATGATATAAAGAAAACATTTCCATAGGCTGAACAATGCTCTGGCCAGTGCCTTATCTGATATCAGACAGAAAGCAAGCTAAAATAGCAATTGCTTCCCATTTTATAGGTGATGTCAACACCATGATTCATCATGGGAACTGAGCCCTCACCTGGGCTGGTGACCAGGACAAAGGCTCGGAACCAGGCCTTGGCTGGCCCAATTCTCTCAACTATTGTAGAGCTTCTGTGGTATTTTTAACTGGTCTGGATATATGTATCATTAAATCAAACATTAGGACTGGGCAAAAGCCAGAGCTTGACTGCTTGGCAAAGTCCTTTGTTAAGGTGCAAGGTGAACTATTTTGATAGCTTCAAGAACACCTTATGCTCAAGTTAAAGGTTTACTTCAGGGAAAGAGAGGTAGAAAAGAGAACATATAGGAAGCTTCCAGCTTCAATTCTCTTCCTCTTTGAATCTGTCAGGAGAACTCAACTGTATTCTTTGTACCAAGAGTTGGAAGATGGCAAAGAAACCATCTCTGATATCATGCCTTGCATTGGGTCACCACAAAACCATGGAGATACATCTTAAATGGCTTTCTGTAGGTATGGGAACAACCAGGGTTATTTGACCGTGTCTTTAGTCATGTGAACCCACTTTTGGGTGGAATTAAAGAAACAGCCTCTTATCGCCTCAGAACTCAGAAAGATGCACCAGGGAAAATAACTTCTGACAAACCGGGCAACTTCAAACATGATCCAAAGCAGATCTGGACCAAGGCATGGCCTGCACAAGGCATGACCCCTCCATGTGCAGGAGTACCATGCCTGATCTCATGCCACACTGCTGGGCAGTCCTAGGAGATGGGAAAGCCTCTTAGGCACCCTTCATCCTCCAGAAGATAATCCAGATGAGGCTTCAGTTTTACTCCTCTGGATGACAGTATGACTTTCTCAAATCTGAACACTATCATGCATACTGCTTAGTTATTCCTCTTCACCATTTAGTTTCAGACTCCCTTCACAGTCCTGACCTGAACTAAAGCAGTAACTACCAGAAACAGTCTCTGCAGACAGCATCTTCATGATTGTGTTGTGAATCATTTTGTCAATGGTCTAAACAGCTTTGGGAGATCTTGTTGAAAGCTGGTATCAGGACATGTATGTTCATCTCCTGACTCTGGGGTCAAGCAATCATTGTAGGAGTTTGCTGTTATCAGACAGCAAAGATAATCCCAGAGATCCGGTGTATTCATTTGGAAAGGCCGAGTATTTGTGATAAGGCTAGAAGAGAATACAGAATTTTACCCCTGGTGTGATGCTCTGCAATATCAGTCTTTATTAATAAATGAAATAGGTAGGTAGGAAGGTAGGAACAAGGCACAGACAACACTATTATCTGTGTTCTGTCTGTGGTCATAGAAGACCAACTCAGTGCACTTTTCTGAAGAAACAAGCAAACTTGCAATAACAAGTTTCCCTCTCTCTATCCTGCTGTAGTACTGTTTCATTTGAAACATTGATGTGAGGGGATTGCAGATATGCAAGTGTATAGACAGTCTGGCAAATTTTGTACTTTCTACTTAAGGGCAGCAATAGATGAGGATGGCAGGCTAATTGCAGAAAGACATTTATTTAAAATGACACCCTAGAACTCAAGAACTGAATGTCCAGATACTGAGGTATCCTCAGATTCAGATCTAGCCCTGAAAATATAATCAAAAGATGCTGAAGAACAATGTGTGCCTAAGATTTAGCCATCAAAAAATATATACAGTGGGAATGGTCAGCTCATCTGGTACAGGATTTCTGAGAGGTATACTCTAGGAAGTAACAAAACTAAATATTATTCATCTATACCTTAACATGTTTGCATTGCAAGTTAGGTGATGTAAGGGCTTACTTTTGTGCTATGAAGAAACACAGACATTTATCCTCAAATGAGAATTACAGGGACTGTCTGCAAGAGATTAATCACAGTATGCCTTGATCAGATTTGATAAGCATGATATGCTTGTAGGAATTATTTTCCTATTGCAGTGGATTAATTTCTCACTATTACTGCTCAGAGAGATAATAGCAGCTCTGGTGGCATTATTACTGAAATGTATGAAATTTTCCTTGAACCAGAAGAGTCCTTCAAGGAATGGAGAACATGATGAAGGTGACTCCAAAGCTAATGAGTCTCCTTCCAGAAGATTGTAATTGCTGTCAGCAGTCACTGAAGTTAGAAGGGATTGAATGTGCTTCATTGCACCTCAGAGAGGTAGAATTCAAATACATTGCTGTTTTTTATATATCAGACAATGAGACTTGCCAAGAAAGTAGTCAGAATGCTGAATTCAAAATTTGCCTCCATTTTGCATTTTCTTTCTCAGTGCAAAATAAACAAGACTTTGCATTTCCAGATGACTAGATAGTTACTTTCTTCACTGGAGAGGCATCAATTAAAATATTTATTAACATATCAATTAATCTTTGAGACCAATATCTAATCATCTTGTGGAGCTTTCCTTGTTAGATGTCAATTTCACATGGCTCACATGTTTAATTTATGAGTAAACAATTATTCACTTTTATTAACTATATGACAGTAGAATTGATCCCATTTGATATCTTAGTAAGTTTCTCTTTAATAGATGAATGTATCAGCCTGCAATGACTACCTTCATTAAACCAAAAGTAAATGCTTATTTATGATACCTAGTTTGTATGTCTTGTCGACCTAGAGGATTTCTCTTAACTTCTAGTTCAGAGCAGTTCAAAGGTGTCCTGGGAGGCTTATATCTAATGTTTCATTTTAAAGACCTGTTTCAAGAGCATTCCTGCTTACATTTGTTCCTTTTGTGAGAGGTAGGAGATATCCATTCAAGTGGCACAGCAAATGGTGAAAATAATAGTAATACTGGGTGTGGGGTTGATGCTGTTTATTGAGGAGGCATTTGAGTGGAGTTGTGCTGCCAAGTTTGCATTCTTTTAGTACAGTGATTAATGGAAATGGTTGTCTCCTGAATTCAAGGCTGTTATTTTACCTGAATGTATACATGTTTGTGTAGAAGCGGGTAGGTTGCTACCTGATCCCTTCCTTTAACTGTGGTTGGCTCTATAAATGTATGACATTTCTATGGATCTCATTATTTGAGAAGGATTTCTTATGAAGAAAGGCCATTTTAGGAATATTATGGATGATTTCTGTATTTGTGGATACACTTTGCTGAGGGTTCTGGCCCTGGGCCCAACCCTGAAGTCATGAAATAGAAGTTTCTTGACAAATCAGTAATGGATGACCCACTCACTCAGATTTGAAGGGAAGAAAAGAACATGAAAAGGAAAAGGAATTCTGTTTTTTTTTTTTTCTCATTACCTGAGGATGACCAGAAAATATTCCAAACTGAAGAACTGAGTTTTGTGCAGTGCATTGAGGAATTGAGTTTTGTGCAGTGCATTGGACTAGTTAATCTCCAAAACTTCCTTCCAACATGTACTTTCTCAAAATAGACTAATAAATCATAGTAAAGGCTATTTTGCATAGAAGAGGTCCAGGCAGAACTGAAGGTTTGAACTCGAGTTTTCCACATAGTAAGTTAACTTCTGAACCAGATCATTGCTCTTCTTCTCTATATATCCCAAAAGCTGTCTTTTCACAGAAATATCTAGAACTAACAAAAGAATAGTTTCAAGTAATAATAGGATAATTGGAAAGAAAATCCAACAAAATCATTCTAGTGTTGTTCCATAAAATATTTTCTCCACTGCATCTTTAATAGAGTTTAAACAATTCCTTCTAAGACTTCTATGACTGATGAAATTATGAATTTCTTTAAAATTTTCCAGCAAACCATAATAAAGTGGCCAAGCCTATATCTCTTTCTCTATGGAAAATGTGCCCTATTTCTCCTTTGAATCTAACCGCTATCCAGGCACAGTCTGGGTAACTCTCAACTTAATGACCCTATTGAGCCCAAAACTATGCACAGAATAGAGCTTATCAAAAGTAATTTCTGTATTTGAAGGCAGGCAACTTGCAGAATTGCAGGACTGAGCATATCAGTTTTCTGCTCTTTCAGATCCCTTTCTCAGAGCTTCTACCACCCTTGTACAATGAAACATGCTAATTTTGTCTTTGACAAGCACAATGTGTGCTTGTCCCTCCACAAAATAACAATTGCCACCCAAAAATCTGAGGTGAACCTTTAAGGTCATATTGCACGCCATGAGTACTCCAGAGTGGACCTTGTAGACAAAGACTCATGCTTAGATAGTCATATCCATGTGCCTACCCATCTGTGTCTCTATCAAATTTCTTCCAGATGAACCAATTGATCTTTATGAATGAGATGTCAGTTAGAAACTTAAGAAATGGAGGCAATATTTCATTGGTTTGAAAAGATTCACTGATAGGGCTGAAGCACCTTGAAAGTGTTTGTAATAAATAGGACATTACCATACACACTAGTGCTATGTTCTTAAATCTTTTTGAAGGGTATATCTTACAAATAAAATATGAATACGAGTGGCTGTCACACTGTGAATGGCAGGAACCTGAACATTCAGCAAGTGCTTGTATCACCCGAGTTATCTCCCAGATCTCCAAGGAAGAGTTCACATCCTATAGAAAATTGAAGCATTATAATGCATGCTGCTGCCCTGCCTCTGAGGCCCTTTACTTTTGAAGACCAATGCAAGTTTGCTTCCACTGCCTTCCCTTACCTGCACATGCACTAGCTTCTGCTTTTTTTTGGATACCTTTTCATGTCTGAGTGAGCTGGTTGAGATAGTCAGATACAGAAAGCAAACAGAGGTTAGATCAGAAAAAAACTCAGAAGCTTTTCTTGGGCTTATAAAAGAAAAACTCTGTGGCATTCAGCAAAGAAGAAGTTGTACACGTTCCTCTAATTTTAAGTCCCTCATGACTGTTCATCTCAAGGACGCTATCTGTAAGGAATAGCTAATAATGGCTAATGGTTATGAGACTCTGTAACTTCCAATTTGTCTGTGTAACATATTGGATTGTCAAATCAATTCCAGATGAGACTGAATTCCTAAGATCTCTCATTTCATCAGGAGGTGATGCCTTTCAGGTTAGGCTATCTTCCTCACAGGGCTGTATGAGGATTAGCAGTTAGTACTATTATTTTTAAAGCATACAATCTCATTATTATCAATCCGACTACCTTAACTGAAATATCACACTTTCTACATTTGCTGAGATAATCTATAGTGCAACAATCTGTGGCTGCTTTAACAATTTAATAAACTCAAATTGCAAAAATCAGCAGTTATTGCAGAGCCAGATAAAATAAGCAATAAAGACAGAGTGAAAACATTTAAATGGCAAGCAAAGCACATTGGAAAACATGGTGAAAATAAGAGAAAAGTCTTCTGGCTCTTTCAAGTGATAACAGATCTTTAACTCTTAATGCTTTGCCCACACTAAATGGGTGAAGGCCCTTGAAAGCATAGAACATGCCTTCCACCCCTGTGTCTAGTGAGTTCTTGTCCAGTGTTTTCCAGATTTATTAAAGCCAACAAAGATTAGAAGCTGACTGAAGACTGGAGCACCCGGTTTTCAAAGGGCAAGTATTATTTAATGTGCAGTTGGAAACCTGTGTGTGGCTTTAAGCCTGGACTGGTAGTCCAGTAATTGCTCTGGTTGTTGTGTTTGCCCAGAAAGAGGTCAGTTCAAGGTTTGTATTGGGCTCTGAAGTCAATTAGAGTAGCATTAGAGCAGATTTTGTTTATCTTTTGGTGATAAAAAACGTATTTTTTTTGTTGTTTTCCAGCCTGTCGGGCTATCTAGAGTGTGACAAGGGATGTTACTTAAAAACAGCCTGAGGCCTTTGAGAGAACAAAGGCTGACTGATTAGGCTTAACTTGTCATTTTCTGATGAATTCTTTGGAACAAAGTGTAATCCAGGCATGTGGTTAATGATAGTTTTGAAGGACACAATGGAATAGTGTGTGGAAAATCAGGATTTTATTAGGGTCACAGATTCAATAATAGAAGACTGGAAATCTGCTGGAAAAGTGGGTAGTTTAGAAGTAATACAAATTACATAAAATGCAGCCACAGATATTTTGGTTTCAGGAGGTCACTGCTGTATGTAAAGAAAATCTCTGCTTGACTTTGCTTAAAGTAGTAAAACAGCTTTAGTGTTCTTTGAAAATCTTAGATTTGAGCAATTGATCTTCATTAAGATGAACCAGATAATCTGCAAAATTTCACCGAAAAATTAAAGAGGAAAGCTCTGACAAAATGCCATTTCCCTCTGATATAGGAAGCCTAGGTTTGAATACCAGCTTTATCTTCAGGAAAGGGCTTCCCTTGAAAAACATCCCTGGGTCAGAACGATTTGTCCAGTCATATGCTTCAATGAAACCTATTTCTTGCTGACTTTTGTTTCTGACTAATTGTTACTACCACTGCAGGAATAATATTTGATGGTCACACAAAGGTGGCAGGTATGACCTGTTCAGAGAAGGACCAAATACAGAGACCATCATAATCTCTGGAGAAGTAGCAGTGGAATGAAATTCACCAGTTCAAAATGTGAAGTCACACGTAGAGGGGCGAGAAGAAGTTCAGTGATGGCCACACAATTTGGCAGTGACAAAAAAGGAGAGAGAGGTAGATAGAGCAACTGATCATAGGAAGGATATGAGTCGAAAGGGAAGATATTTGCATTGGAGAGACTGAGCAATTTAAAGCCCTTAAACTAGATATGGTGAAAACTCATTTGGAATAATGACTGCCAAGCTAGTTACGCTTTTGCAAGAATGATGAACTCAAACTGAGCTGGATTCAGTGAAAAACTATTACCTAAGAAAATAAGAGTAGCCATAAAGAATCAGACTAAAGGCCTCTGCAGTGCAGTTTCCTATTTCTGATAATGGCCAACAATAAAAGCTTAAGGAAGAGTGTAAGATAGTATAAGCATGTGTAATAGCTCCCCAAAATGGTGTGTCTTCAGCATGTTTCAATTTAAAGACTTCCCACACAAGGAGTGGTGTCTTTATATTTAATATGACTTTATCCTCTACTGTATTTCCCCCTACACAGTTCTTCCCTCACTTTGATTGCAATTCATGAATTTTCAGCACCACTGCTATGCCAGGGTGTTCCACATTTACAGTGTGTGGGAAGAGCTGTCACCTTTTACTTGTTTAGAAACTGACTCTTGTTATTTCTTTTCATGTCTCTAATTCTTGTTTTTAAGGAGATAAGAAGTCCTTTCTCCCTAACAGTTATATTTCTCTCTACAGGCCAAGAGAGCAGGATAAGAGAGTTTTTTTGTTGTTGTTTTGATTTTTTTTTTATTAAATAGTTAAGGATAGGAGAACATAATTGGTCTGTATAATATGGTGAAGCACATAAAGCACATATTAATGAAGAGGAAGACTGGTTCTAGCTGAAAAAAGATTTGGCCAAAGAAGAACAAGAACAATGAGAAAGACATTTAATGAATCTAGGCTGGAAATAAGAAGAAAGTTTTAACCATCAGAGTAGTGACTCCAGCATAGTCTTCCAGTTGGAGTGACAGGTCCTGTGTAGTCTGGGAGGCCAACAGCTTTAGGTAGGTTAAACCTGCACATATGGCCCACATCTTGGCCCACATCACTTCAGCTCACCTTCGAGTCCCTGCTCTGAACAACTGCAACCCATTTCTAGCTGGGGCAAGTATGGCCTTTAACTCAAGTCTGAAGAAGTGCTTGAATGAATGACCCAGATGTTTTCCTCACTCAGTTACTTCTTACATGTGGCAGTTTGGTAGAATAAAGAGATAAAAAGATTGAGTATACGATTAGTTCATGAACAAAATCATACTCTGTGATGACAGAGGACCCCACTTGATGAGTCAGGAAACTGTCCCCATTCCCTGCTCTATTTCTCTATTTTCATTCTCTATTTTGGGGAATGAAAAAGTAGTTTCAAGTATCTACTCAATTCTTGTCACTGCAGGACTATAATTTCATACTGTATTTTTCCCCCATAATGCTTTATTCCCTCTAGCTTTAAAACCTCTTCTGATGGAGCTCTGCTCCAACACTTTTCCCAGAGGACTCTGTTCTCCTGTCCAATAGATTTCACAGCTAGGGAGCTTTCTCTGATGTTGTGTCACTTCCAGCTATGTAAGGATAAATAAGAAGCTGGCTTCAAATGTCAGAGACAGAGGACACTGAGATACATGGGAGTGGGACTGGCCCAGAAAGAAGTGAGATGAAGTTACCTTTGGTCACCTTACATAGCAAGGATCAAACAAGAAATACGGAAATGTGAATTTCAACACATATGAAAATGACAGATTAACAGCCTTAAATAGTAAAGTCTTCTGCATCCCCACAAATCAAATGCAGCATGACATCCACAATGGAAGTTATCTCTGAAACAGGCATCAAACACAAGGCTGAAGATGATGAATAAGGACTCGAAATGAGGAAGTTGTCTTTTGTCCTCTGACCTACAGAAATTGAACTAGAGTTACCAATTCATTGCACAATTGCCATTAGAGAAGCATGGCGTGAAAACATTTCCTTGTTATTGATATAGACTCATTGTAAAATATCAAGATTTCCTTTCCCATTGCCATTTCCCATTAGTGAAATCACACTGTCCTCCTTCAGTGGTTTTGAAAACAATGTCACAGAAGATGATCTGAGGTAAGGTGTGGTCTATAAAATATGTTCTATAATGAGATATATGTGTTTCAGTCACTCAGTGCACCTTGCAGTAGCTGCTAGATGGGCTAGAGACCAAATCACTCAATCTTAATGGCACACACAGTTCTTGCGCAGTGTTTTTATTGCTAATTACTTGGTGGCATTATGTTCTCATTAAATAAGACCAATATGGACATGGCTTTTTGGACAGGTGGCTTGGACCTCTCCTGTGCAGCCTTTTACCTTGTCAGTGGAGGTAAAAGCAAGATATAATCTTAAAATGGTGTGTTT
>JAVCKT010001236.1:10879-23966 GCA_032273925.1 Rhynchotus rufescens | reverse complement strand
CCTTGTCAGTGGAGGTAAAAGCAAGATATAATCTTAAAATGGTGTGTTTAATTACCCTTGAAAAATGAAAGGTCAATGTAGGACAGGACTGACAAAGTCAATTCAATCTCTGGACTGAGTCCAAGTTTCAATCCTAATTGTCATCCTCTTTTTCTTTTTATTTTTTTTCTTTTGGAGAAGTCAAAGGGGTATAATAGGAAAAAAAAAAGCATTTATACTGCACATTTATCCCTTCCTCCCTTCCTCCCTTCCTCCCTCCTTTCTTCCTTTTACTCTTTCTGCCTTTCTTTCTTATTCTACCCAGACCCTGACATGGATTTATGGCACAAAAATCGTACAAAAACATCTGTACGTGTTTTTTTTTTACATCATAACACTGCCAAGGCACAGCTGCTTTGGGATTGTACACACACAGATAGACATACTGGTCAAATCAATTAAAAGCTTTCCATACCAAGCTCAAGTTTTGCTGATCGTTAATCACTGAAGTCTGATATCTTCTTATCTCAAGACAAAGATCTTCAGTCTCCTTTAAAGCAATCAACAGACAGGGATCATTTCACCAAGTCTATGGGTTTTTATTCCAAGGGTCTGACAGGATGATAGTTATATCATTCTGACCCATGTAAGAGGTTTGCAGTACCGTGTGAGTGTGTGTAAGACTGCTTGTCTTATATCTATAATTCATTTGCAGCTCAATCTCTTGGGGGACCAGAGGGATTCATGGCAGATGTTTAACAACCCAGAGTAACAACTGAAAGTAAAGGGACCTACAATACAATGGAAACATGTAAAGACTGAGCTTTCTGGGACAGGAAGTTTGGACTAGCATTCAAATGTCTATGGGAAGCACTGGGAAATTTTTAATTACTACGAGATCCTTGGCTATGACTCAGCTCAAAATACAGTAGTCATAATATGTTGTGCTGGTAGTATTCTTGAAGCTACAAGTCTTATATAAATACGATAGAGTTGGTGAAGAGACATAATGCCATCGTGAGACCAACAGAGATAAAAACGCAGGCAAGCTCTCAGGCACAAAGGCCTTTCTCCAGCTTTCAGAGAGAAATAGATGTGCAGCTAAGCAGGGGAAGGTGTAATTACTGTGAGTTTAACATTGTCATGTTAACTGTAAAAATAAGGTGGCTAATGCAGGTGAGCTCTTGTGGGATAGACAGGGATGAGTATGGGACAAACAGGGATGAGTTATGATCACCTACAAAACCATGTGGAGCAGTACATGAGTTTGTGTGGAAAATAACAGTGTTGAGTCATATTCAGCAAGCAAATACAAGGGTGCAGTTCTACCCCTGACACACTGCCCCAATTGCTCTATCCTGATTCTGCATCCTATCCTTGCCACTAATAGAGCCCTTTGTGAGAAATTATTATTTTTCTTTTTCTTTTTCTTTTTTTTTAAATACATGCTATTTCTGCATCCCCGTTTACAAGTAGAGAGCAGAAAATATCATCTTAAGGCTGTAAGATATTGTGAAATTTCTAAATGGAGTGGGGATTGCTGCATCTATGGCTGTAGTCAACAAATCATTCAATTTTTTTTCTGTTGTCAGCAACACTGGAACCCACTGAGGGAGCTGGGAAATCAATTTTTCTGAGGCTTGACTCTTTCAAATGAAATGAATAAGAAAAAAAAGGATTGCAAGGATAAACTTAGAAGGACTATTCCAAGATTATCTGCCCTATCCCCTTAATCAAGTCTGGCAAACATTCCTTGAAAATGACACATGTTTTTGAGTGATAAAAACTTAGAATAGACAGAAAAAGCTTCAGGGTTTTTTTTTTTCTTAGTATTCTGTTATGCAAAAAAAAAAAAAAAATAGAAATTTTGTTGGAAAATGGTGACAAAGACTAGAGAATATTTAATAATATGGAAAGGTCTGAGAAGCCAACCTCCTATGGAATTTTTTTAAAAATATAACTAAGATAGTCAATCTTATTGAGCCTTTGTGGAGCTATAAACAGAGAGAACTGTCATATGCCCTTTTTCTCTTGCAAAATTGTCACTACTAAGAAAAAATAAAACACGTGTCAGATCATGAAGATGACATGTAACCCCAAATTGGCAAACTTTTATATACCAGACTTCATATGAAGCATATATGGTCCGCTGAGCCTAATTAAATGGTGGATTCTTTTCTCCAATATCCAATAAATCAGGGCTGGTCCTCTTTCTGATCTGATTCAATGATGCCCATTTTTTTGCTGTCAGCCAGTTTCTGCTTCATGGCTAGGTGTATGCACACAGCATAGCCTGCCTGTGATATGCACTGGTCTAGCAGAAGTGGTGAGTGGTAGGTGCACCATTTATTGGAAACACCTGGCAATACAGGAGCCAGCCCCCTCCCTCCATGCTTTCTTCCTTCTCAAACATTTATACAACAAAGTTATGGGTTCAGGGAGGTGGTACTTTCTTCCAGAGCTGTTTGCACAGGAACGAACATGTAGAAGAGGAGCAAGGGTCCTGGTGAATTGAATATGGCTCAGCTGTGTGTCCTTGCAGGCAAGACTAGCAAACACTATTTGTAGCACAGAAAATTGTGACTCAACATAAGTGAAAAAAAAATCATCATGAGGATGATCAAACACATGAAAATGGGCCCGGAGATAATGTCAGTTCTCTATCTCTGGAGACACTCAAAACTCATCTGAACAAGGCCATGAGTAACCTTGTCTAAGTGCACCTGCTTAGAGCAAGAGGCTGGACTGGAGTCCTCCAGGAGTACTTTCTGCTCTGAATTATGCTGTGAGTCTGTGAAACAGCCCTCTCCCAGGTGTCTCTGACTTCAGCACGAGCTAAGCTAGTGTTTTCCTAACTGCATTTTTCCTGGATGCCTGTGTTTTTGCTGTGTAAAAGGAGGGGAGAGAATGGAGGACACAGAGCAGGGTACAGCTCTGGAACAAGTTCTTTCATCTGCAACTTGTTTCCTATACATGCCTAAGGAGAGGGTGAAACTTGGTTTCTGAGAAGGAAGATCATATGATGGATCCTGATGTACTGTAAGATGCTTACTTCAGGGCCAGAATTCTGGTATGAATTTCTACATATCTGAAATGGAGATGAATGAAAGGCTTCCCATAGAGGACGTTGTGCCAGTCCCATCAGACTTGCCCCTGGCAAAACCAGTCTTTCCTTTTTTTTGTAAAATGGACCTCATCAAATGTGTTTGAGTTGTCATGGCTCAGTGAGTTACTGCAAGTCAGCTGAAAAAGGCATAACTGACCCTGCTGTGGCTGCAAGGTAAAATGCTTTGACATTTATGATGGTTTAGACTTATGTGTTTCACCTTTCTGTTGGTCTGGGTCTGCACATGGTCAATTATGGAAGTTTAGCTGACACATGGTAATCCATTAAAGTACTGTTAAGCAGGTCATGTGCTTACATCCATAGGGGAAGAAAATGAAACCTGAGAGCTCGGTGTTTCACAGCAGTCAAAAAGATAAGAGAAAGAATAGGGAACAGCACAAAGCATATTTCTAAGCTGCTGCACAAGCTGCTAGATCTTGGATGCAGTGTATGTTTCTTGTCCTCACAGAGAGCAGTACAAATAGGAAAGTATAAGAAAAAAATGTGAAATAGCTTCCACAAGGAAACAGACAACCTAAATTACCAATCATCGCCTTGAAGAGAAGTGGTTGTAAGACAGAGATGGAAAAGAGGGAATGAATGTGCTCAGTGGAACTTTGGACTTGGGCAGCCAGGCTGTTTTTATGGTCATACAGTGTCTCTCAAGCTACACCAAACACTACTGATGATGCCTTCTGGTCCACAGCCATGTAACTGAGAACAGAATCAAACAAATTCTGCTCTTTGGGGCTTGTCTAAGACCAACTTTGCGTCCCTTACAAGTTCTCCACCTCCTTTTGCCAGACCTATGGGAAACGGATGTCTCCCTGCCAATCTCTGTCAGCAGCACGTGCGAAAGCATCATCTGGAAGACAAAATACCCAGAGTAAGATTTTTCTATAAAAGAGAAGAAGACCTTTTATTAAAAGCCTCTGCTCTTCATCTAAAAGGTTAATAAATATTCACTGAGAATCATCAATGTTAAGACTAAAACCAAACAGGAAAATAGCAATCTTTCTCTTTTGTAAAGGAACTTGTTGAAATAACTGCCTAAGTCTGCCCTCTGTTTACTAAAACGGCTTCGGAAATCTCTAAATCCATTTATCCTGAGGATTATCATCATCTGGTTTCCAGACAACATTCTCATTTCCTCCAGTGAGGTTTTTTGATACCTTAGGCCATTAGCTGTGGTATTGATCTTTCCTTAATACGTGAGATTTTCTACAGCAAAGACAGCTCAGCATCTAAAAAGAAAACAAAAACAAAACAAACAAACAGAAGAAACCTTTTTTTATCTGAATAGCCTGAATAGCATTTTGTTAGAGACAAAATTTAGCATTCTTTGGCTTTTGTTTATAATAAACATATCAGGATGTGAATACATCCTCTGTGGAATAGACTCAGCTGGTTATTAGCCACTTGGGGAAAGCGCTGACATGCCAGTCCTTCAGCTGCTAATACCATGGCTTGGCTCGGGGAAAAGAGATAATGGGCAGTACTGGAGATTTTTCCTGGCCCTTCCTACCCCTAAATCCACCCTCCTGGACAAATTGTGTATATAGTTCTACAGAGAATTAGCAACTGAATCCTGACTTATTTACCCTACATCACCTAAGGGGGATAGCTGGGAGGGTGCTTCTGTAGTAGAAATGAAGGGAAGGACTAGAGTCCTTCCTAGTAAAGGCCTGATAGAAAGAAAAAATCAGCACCCTTTTACTCACTTTTTTCCCCTACTTTTCAGCCCTATTTTCCACTTTTGGCTTTCATATACTAGAAAATTTTGAAAGTCCACAGTTTTTCCTATGTGAGAAGTGCAGAGTCCAGTACCTTAGGGAGCAGGGAGATGGAGAGATCTTGTTTACACTTGTTTTCAGTCAAACCAAACTTTATATGTAAACAAAACTGGTGTCCACCAGAATACAGCACCTTTCAGCAAATGTATCTCTATGATAAACACAAGCTTCATCCAAACTCCTAAGAAGTTACTGGGAGGTGAGTTTTTCTGAACACTAAAATAAAAATGATACATATATATAAAATTACATATATGGTATAAATTATACATATACATATCAAAAATACCTATAATGGAATGCAAAAATATTTGCTAGAATTTACTTCCTGATACCATGTACTTTTTACTTTTTGAGTGCATGAAGCATAACATTTGCCAGTCAGAGATTTCATGATTTCAGACCTCTTTACAAACATTAGAAGAATCCTTTAATGTATGAAAGTCTCATTAACATCAAGAAAAAGTCATGTTTTTTAAAAAAGTTAAAATTCAGGTGTCTTAAGTAAGAATAACTATACACTACATTATTTTTTTAAGATGTCTGAGCACCTTCAGAAAGCATATAAAACTAGTTTCATTATAAGGTCCTAAATATGGATTAAAGGCTTAGTTCTAGATATTGAATTGCAAAAAGTTTAGCTTATGTGACTTATCAGGGCCACATAGCAAGTCTTTGGGCTTATATTTTTATGCAGAATCACAAATCCTCTTAATTGGAGGCAAATGCACCAAACGTTCCATATTTGTCTTCCATGTTTACTAAGAACTACCTCCTACCAGAAACCCAAGAGAGAAAGACAACAAATCCAACAAGTCCCTAGGATTTAATTTTCTTTCTTAAATTTATTCCTGAATGATATTAACAAAAATAAGTGACTCCCTACAACAGTGATTTCAGTCCATAATCATTTCAGATGATAGTCTGCTTTCTATGAAGATATTTCTACCATTTGATGACTTTACCTTGTTCAGATATTGTTTCATTATTTCTCCTTTTCCCCTTCCACAAGCCTTTCAGCCCTGTCAGCAAAATAACTCGTGAGAACACTCACCAACTTAATTAGTTTAAAAGGCAATTAGAGATATTTTAGATGTTTTAGATTGAAGGGGCTATAGCAATACAAAAACAAGGGTGGAGAAAATGACATTTTTTGGCTGGGAACAGTAACAAACTCAACATATATGCAAGAAAATTTGGAAGAGGTCACTAGTTTTATGGGATAAACTTGATGAGTTCAATTTTATACCTCTTAATGCAAATTATCCTGAGACAAAGCAAGTTTTTAAAAATTTTTTAGTTAACAGTGAAGATAATCCAGTAGTCATTTAACAGTATTATAGCAAATAGGTGTTAGGTAATACCTAAATATAGGTATTATAGCAAACAGATTCAGGACTAGACATCTGCCAAACAGGCAATACTGTTTCACAGTTGGTTTCAAGTGGTAGATCAAACATTACCTAAGCAAATACCTACATTTTTTCTTAATTAAGTATTTCTGGCTTTCCTCTACCTTCTCCCACACTATGCCAGTAAAAAAAAAAACCCTTTATATATATATTTTTAGAGGAATATCTAGTTATCCACAAGAGCGGATAGGACCAAAGGTCCTTCTTTGTTGTTATTTTGAGCACGCTTGCAAAACAGGAGCTGCACCAAATGTCAGCTCACTAGTGGCTAGCAAATGCCATACTCAAGCCACACTTCAAAAGAAGAAGCTTGGGGGAACTAGCCTGCCCTCTCACCGTGGGGCTCATGTGATTTACGAAGCCCTGTTGGAGTGGGCGACAGTTCTGCAGCCACAGCTGGGTTTGTAGAAGAAACAAGGTGCTTGGATTTCACACAGATTCTTTTGACTTCAGGTGAATTCTGGATAGCTGTTGCAAAATAAAAGCAGATCTTACTCCCTTTCTGATGAAAAAAAAAAAAACCAATAAGTACAATTGATGAGACCTTCTCCACTGTGCTTACCTGCTTCTTATATTTAGTGGTCGAGGAAAATGCGGCAGCCAAGCCTCTACCCACAAAGTTTCCATAATCAAGGAATAAAAACTTTCATAATCGATATTGTGACAATCAGAGTATATTGATGCTGGAGAGAATCATGATCTTTTGGAATATGTGATTCCATAAAGACAGAATAAAATATTTATACAAATTAGATCTGCTAATGACAATTTTGTTCTAGAGAAAAATGGAAAAGGAGCCAATGATGTCTGGGTAGAAGACACTCTCGCCTTTGGAATCAAAGCCTCCAAAAAGATCCCTTCTTTTAAGTGAACTAAAATAATCTGTAATATAAAATATAGATATTGAAATTAAAGTATTTTAACTTTCTGGCTAAACAGGAGTTTTTGAATTACCCGAAAACAAGATATTTTATGACATTTAGGAAAATTTGCCTTTCAGAATTTCTTATGTTTATTTTGTATCATTTTGAAATTTTATTATAAATTAATTATTATCAAAACTCTTCATAGATCAGGGACTCCCCCTTCACACAGTACTGTGTTACCTGAACACAGATGGTAACTCTGTGAACGCCACGAAGGATGGGCTATGCCTAATGGAAAAATACTTCAGTTCCTTCAGTGATCCTCTGTGATTAGGGACTCTGAGAGATGATCAGATATGACTTATCTCGAAACAGCTGATGAGGTTACCACTGCCAGCTCTCTACCCCTTTCCTCTTACTACATCCATTCCACTCTCTGATACTAAAATACATTTTCAAGCAATGGAGATAATCTTGTTAGTGCCAGTTTACGACACACTGAAGGCTCTAAGGTAGGGCATGATGGACCCTTTAGGACCAAAAGAGATGGGATTCAGGAATAAATTCTGTCAGGAACAAGCTTATTAGCTGTAAATTTCAGTAGCTAAGGTAGCAAAGGTAAGACATAAATACAAAACAGAGATAACAGGGGATCCCATATGAAATATTCGGGTAGGAGCAGACTAGGACTGAAGTCTGCAGAGACAGAGAGAGAAAATGGAGATGGAGAAGAGGACTGAGGAAGACTGCAAATGAAAGAGAAGTTGTAGATGGAGAATTGTCCACTGTCCCTGAGGAAGGACATGAAAATTCGCATCTCTTCTGATGAATTACCACTGGCTATGTGCAAGCTATGGCTTCTCTACACATCAGTGTTCTTCTTTGTGAAATAGGCAGTAAAGTAAGTTCTTTGGAAGCAAAGGTTGCCCAGAGATTTTGTCTTCGATGTCCATCTTCATCCTTGGAGGCAATCAAGACCTGACTGGAGAAAGCCCTGAGCAGCCTGGTCTGATCTCTGGGCCCACTTCGATCCAAATCTTGGGTTGAGTCCCTTCCCACCTGAATTATCTTATGATCCTACTTTCATTTTCCAGTTGAGGCAAAGCAATACCAAATTATGAGCAAGAGCACTTATGTAGGTTACTAATTGGCCCCTTAGCACTGCTAATTAGCACAGACAAACACAAGATCTCCCCATTCCTTAGACTTTCTAGGAAGCTGAATGTGAGGTGAGCATCTGTCCCATGAGGAGCACGAGTCTTCGGGGGCTAGCAGGTATCACTCCACAATTAGTTCTAGCAAATACATTAATAAATAGAAAGAAAGCCTTCTTCTTTGCTCACCACACCTCCCCTACACACTCCCTTCTGCCATTTGTAACTCTTAATGAGAGACATGGCAAAGTCTTCGTTTCTCCTCCCTGTCAATATTTATTGTGCATGTGTAATTTGAAGGTCTTAAGATAATGAAATAAAATTCTTGCCTGCATTCATCAAGCCCAGTATGTCTGGAGCATACAAATTGAATACAGAACGACGTAAAAGTACCATAGGAGACAGTGAAATAGATCAACCTTTGTGTAATTGAATGAACGAATTCTCAGTCATAGCAGTGATGCCAGTGGGCAAAAGGGATGGTGACCTTCCAGGTCCCTGAGCCAGAACCATTTGCTTGGCAATCATGTGGCTTCAAAGCTGACAAATGCCAGAGATGCATCATCAAAAAAATGTTTTCACACTGCTACATAAAACACATAAGAGTCTCGCAGTAGATGTCATGTAAAAGAATGTGCTCATTTAAAGGAGCAGCTCTTACAAGCTCTTACAAGCAGTGATAATTTTCGGCTTTAGGATTAGAAATGGCCTGCTATGCTTGAACTATAAGCAGTGACTTATGGTTACTGCCTAGAAAATGGAGTTCACCTGAAAATTATTATCTTAAGAGCTCTTAAGTTTCACTGGCTAATGTGAACAGAGTCTTGATTAAGGCTGTTTTAAAGAGGTGCACTGCAGGATATAGAGATTTAAAGGAAAACAGTTTTTTTCTTAGAACTGTTCACATATTTTTCATAATCAGTCAGTCCCTCCTTCTCCGCCCCCACCCCTGTTATTTTGATGCTGTTGAATTCGTTTGCATAAATTATTAGACATAGAGTAGGGAGACAGAGTGAGAGAAAGGAAGGAGGGGGAAATCTCAGGCAATTCCTCTGGGGCTGGTGGGGAAGAGTACCGGAAGAGAGCTGAAAATTGGGGCAATTTAAATTAGTCATTGGTAACTGAAAAAGTAGAACAATACCCTAGACACACAGTGAAATGTGGAGGGAAAGAAATCTCTTGATAACTGTACAGTTGCTGCAGTAATTGATACAAAGACATTCCAGGATCTGCATTAGCAGAGATTTCTCAAGCCTGTAACAGCTCAGAGCATATACCTAATTTATGGAGAAAGGAAATTAAGAAACTTTGTCATTATTTCTCAGTATTACTTAAAATAGAGAAAGGTGCCTTTTGTACCACAGATTAGATGAAGTGCACTTATATAGGGATGAGGGAAATTATTCTAAATAATTCAGTTTGATCTCAGAATTTCATGTCCCTGGCTAATTTGGGAAGATCCCTTCATGCTCTACAGAAATGAGAGTGAAGACAGAGCAGTGTCACATTGAAATCAAAGCCTTGGGAGAGTAGTCCCATCTGAGAAACTCCCCCTGAATTCTGGTTCCTCATGTCACACCTGATTTATACTTCTGCTCTGATTACAGCTAGCTGGGAATTATTTTTAGCATTCCATTCAGAAATGAGATTTCATCAAAACTGATTTTTTTTTTTTGGTTTTCCTAGAACTTAGACTCTTCAGTGAAGTGGATCCTTAGATGACATTTCTAGTCGAAAACAAAGACATAGAGAACAGTTCAGAACAACCAGTAGATTAATGACACCCAGCTGGAAACTAAGTCTAAAGATCACTCACAGTCCAGTGCTGTAACTAGTCAAGTGGAAAACTGGACTGAAATACCTTCTACCCCAGCTTGGACCCTAGGTTATTCTGTTTTTTTTTTTTTTTTTTTTTGTGGTATTAAGTTGTGATTGTTGCAATGGATAGCTTAGTGCTGCTGTTCAGCTGGAGAGAAGGACTCTGAAAGACTCACAGTGTCACAGCTCATCTCTGTTTCAAAATGATCTTATGATTTGTTTGTAACCATTTCAAGAGAAAAAAAAAAAGCAAGCAAGCAACCCCCCTAAACTAGAAGGACTCTCTAGGTCAACACACAGACTCAGAAATTCATAGATTTATACTTCCTCCCTCTGGCAATTCGTTCCCAAACACCAAAGAGGATATGAAAACTGCTCAGTGTCTGTAGTGTCTTCATTGTATTTTGGATCCCTCTAGCTAGGCACTAAATTGTAACCTGGATATTTTGCATTTTATATCCCCTTCTGTCTGTTGCCTGGCTGTGACTGTAAAAAGAGGACTGAGGGCTTGTGTTTGACTTTTAACTTCACCTCTGCTGTGTGTAATCAGTAGTGTTTCTCAGGCAGAAAGAACACGGGTAAAGTCTCGTGTTTGCCTTTTGTTCCACATGAAAGGACATCACACATCCTGTTGTTCATCAGTCAAGGTTATTCCTGTTGGCTGCCTGCCTGTTTCTCCCATTACTTGTGCCTTAAAATCTGCCTTATTCACTTTCCTGCAATTCAATTTGTCCCTAGTTTCCTTGACTAACCCAGACTTGTCAAAGAAGCAAAAGAGAGTTAGCAGAAGATATGGTACTTTCTAGTTATCCATGCTCTTGACACATTCTGTTTTATCTAATTTCTGCATGATAGAAGGCAAGATGTCACATCTGCATGTGGGCGTACTTAGTTTAGGTGATGAAATATGTTGGGGTCAATCATGTGCTAAGATCAACCTTCTGACCCAGAAATCAAGACCAGAGCATAAATGTGGAGTCAGCAACTGTGTTCCTGACAGTGGCATCCTCCTAAGTCCACTGTGGTTTGACCTTGCAGGGGGAAATAAAAATTCCTGTTTCAGGAAGGATTATGATTTTGAAGTCTGTTTCATTCCACATTGGAATGAAACGCAATAAAAACATTGATAATCTCCATAATTTAAAAGTTCAGGGAGAAAAAAAATCAAACTTATCTCTTTAAATATCACTTTTTTTTTTTGGTCAGACCTAAGCTCAAAATGAGAAACAAAAAAATGAGAATCCCCTTTTTTTCTGCAAATGTCAGAAATGGGCAGGCTGACACTGTTGTCACACCTCTCCCCTTCTCCTCCTCCTCAATCCTTCCCAGTTCTTTCCCTTGAAAATTTCTCAAAAATAGAAAAGATTTTCCATATGTGAAGTAGGTGATGAAGGCACCCACGCCAGGTTCTGGTGCAATCTACTGTCATCCCTATCTGACATGACATTGCTCAGGAAGGTGATTGATCTGTAGGGTCTATATTATGTTGACATGCATGAAATTATGAGGTTTGACTACCAACCAATGTACTGGTAGACTTAATGCAATTACTTACTATAGACTTTACCCTTGAGTCCTGCATACACCTAGAAGCTTGTTATCAGCTACATCTTGATAACACTGCTGCTTTGCTTCACAGGGATGGTGGTGATCCTCATATGAGTCTAAGGAGCTGTCGCTATCTCAGGGTATGATTGTGCTGAAGTTTAGTGATTGAGAAGGTGCAGGTGAAGAAGACAAGAAGGCCTGAGTAGCAATTACTCTGGTGGAAAGAGTTGTCCACTTGAGAAAACTATCATTGTTCTCTTCTTCAGAGATCCCAGTCTGAATACTTGAAATCTTGATGCCTTGATTTTCTGTTGATTTTCTATTATATCATATGTCCCTGAGCATATTTTGAGGTGAAAGAATTGCAAATAGTGGAACAGCTCTCTGTGTGTTTGATGCTGATCTAAACACCGGGCTGCTGCCACTTTTCCCATCAGGGTTTCTCAGAGAGTGTGTGCACACAGACTGTGCAGTGCATGCGCAGTCAGCCCCTCTGGTGCATCCCAGAAGGGTCAGCCTCATCGTGCAAAGAAATCTGTGCAGAAAAGCAATCAAATTACCAAAAAGACAGCACACACTAGAACCTCTATGTAGCATTGGTGATGCTGCCTTCATACTGTAGGGATGTTCAGTACCTACACTGCGGTCATACTTGGAATCTGTCCTGTGGCTACACACCAGCAGCACTCAGCCTAACACAGTGACTTGATCTCCTGCAGCCAGTCGGGAAATGGTGGCCTGTGATGTTATGTTTGAGTCAGATTGTCTGTGAGCAGTTAAGGGAATTTGGGAATGGAGAAAATCAACAGTTATTGGATGGACCTTTTGAAAGATTGTGGCAAACCAAGCAAACCAAGTCTGCTATCTCTTCCACTAGATGTTTGTGGAGCTCACAGGAGATGGACTTCTCTCTCCGTGGATGTAATCTCATCTTATGTAAAGCTGTTCTCAAAAACTTTCAGAATCAAGTTTTCCTACAATGACAAGAACAGAGACACATCTGCCACTGTCACTGTTGTTGTGAACTGGTACAGTATTGTACCAGTTCATGGAGATTCTCTGCGTTTGCGGTAATTCAAAAACACTTGTGTTTTTCTCTCCTGCTTTCATTGCTTTCATGCAGGCATATAGGTATTTCTAATCACCTGTTTCAAGAAGTACAGTTTTGACAATTACAAGGAAATCTGTGTTTTTTGGAGGGGAAGAGGGGAAAGGTGAGCCCAAAGGTTGGAATTGGTGCTTTTCTGATATGAGGAGAAGGGAGAGAGGGGGAGAAAAAAAAAAAGAGGACCAGATGAAATGTATATAAAAAAGACCTTTGCCAACTTCAGTAAATAAACATTAAATATTAATTAGCTGTAATAGGTAAAGGTGGAAAACAGAAGACACAGTATTTGTGCTCTTTGTTCTG
>JAVCKT010001232.1:0-27600 GCA_032273925.1 Rhynchotus rufescens | reverse complement strand
TGCTGTATTACTGTTTCCTACTTGAATTCTTCTAGAACTCGAGAATGAATACTGTCTGATCCTGGCAATTTGGTACTTCACATTCTCTTGATTTGTTCTGTATCCTTTTCTACTGACACCTAGGAATTAAAGTCAGACCCCTTGACACATCGTCCATCCCTCCTTTTCCCCATAGAAAAGTGTTCTTGCAGACAACGTCCAGAGTATTTTGTTAGCAGTACAGGCAGGGTTCTGTTCATACAATCATCCTGTATAGCCTCAGCTGGTGCATCCCACGTGCATTTAGATCAACAGATAGAACTTTCCCCAATCCAGACGAAACCATATTTGGCTGTTCAAGATCTAAGGCCAAACATAAAACTCAAATTTTAAAATGACTCCTGTCTCTGAACAAGCCAAGCATGCTGCATGCAAGGCAAGCTTCCTGCACTGATCAGAAAAGTTTAACGCTCTGCAGATTTCATAATCCACATCCCAGCTCTGTCCTTTGCATCAGCTTTAATTCACAGAATTCCTCCATTTTCAGCAGAGCACCTACTGCAAAACAACACTGAGAGGACTGTATATTAGAAAGCCATCCCACGCATATTTATAACTAATTTATTCTTCATTTCTTCTTTGTTGAATAACTAAATTACAACAGTGGCTCAGTAACCCCTTTTACTTTAGGAAAGGGCAGCAGCTTCATTTGAGCAATATTTTAGCCCAATTAGTCCATTAGTCTCCAGTGGAGACCAGAGGGGAATGGAGACCAGCGAAACAAGAGTCTTGCAGGATTCCTTTTAAGTAACAGACCTCTGACTCATCGGATATCATCTGGCAGCTCTCCTGATCGCTTCAGAGATATTTTGTATTTTCCAAGTGTTCCACAGAGACACTAAGGAGACATTTTCAAGGAAGAGGCAATGTATTAATTTATGCCATTGCTGATGAATCCTGATGAGTGTCCAACTATTACTGTGTTGAAGGAGCTTTAAAGTATCCACAAAGTTTGACCTGTACCCTTTTCCAAGCTCTGCACAGTGGGTTAGTTCCATAAACATCACCTTCTCTTTTTTCCTTTGACACTTCTTTAAAAAAAGTCACCACTTTCTCCATCAGAGTATTACCTCACCCACACTGGTACCAGCACTGAGCTAATACAAGCTTGAGTATGTGCAGTATTGCACCACAGTGACTGAAGAGACGCCTCAGCATAGGGCTGGTTTACATTTTTGTGCTTCTATTAAAATGTTAGATGTTCAGAGCTGAAATGAGCAGTCATTGGCAAAAGACTGCATTTCACAATGAGAATGAATTTTCACATGGTCTCATGTTTTACATACATAATTTAATATTGCACCGCATCTTTTCATCCGAACAAATGGGAAGTATTTTGCAAATATATACAGCACATATACAATCACTGAAATAAAACTCTCAACTAGATTACGGAAGATCTGTTAGTTCCAAAATAAAAGTAATCATTGTTAAAACAAAATATGAAGCTATCTGCTGACCATGTGTGAAAGGCGGGACCCTGATTTAGAACTCGTATCTGGAAGAGGCACACATAGTAAACTGCACAATATTCAATTTATCTGTCTCAGAGGGATGAAGGGAGAAGTTTAAGTCTATACTGTTGAGATTTGACTCTGAGATTTTCATGGGCAGTTTATTTCTGATTTTCAAGTGGCCTTTCCACTAAATTATTTTATATATATATATATATATATATATATATATATATATAAAGAGATGCTCTTATATATATAAGAGATGCTCTTATATATATAAGAGATGCTCTGCAATTAAATCATTGTAATATCTCACTGTCAGGTATTCACAAGTCTGAACTGCACATGTGGAACTGCCTTCCCCGGATTCCTGACGTTATGTGAGGAAGAAAACACGTAGCCTTCATCTCCCATTGGACTAACAGCCACTGAATAGTGCTTTTAAACAACAAAAACCATTAATCCATCTCTAGTCACCAGCCAGCAAGTGCTCGGGCTCCATGCCCGCAGCTCCTCTGCACGTGGAATGGCTGCTCATTTTCCTGACAGATACACGTGTAGAAAGGACAGCTTCGATTTGCATTTCTTTTAAGGACTTGACCCAAATCTCAGTGAAGTTGACAAAGACAGGCCTGCCACCGTCACTTGCCTTGGCATGGAGAACCTGTTGTTTCTCCCTCTTTAAGACGATGGAAGCGTATCCTTCTACGGCATTGCTCATCCTAAAGAAATGCAGCGCGCGGCGCGGCACTTTACATAATGATGTATAAGTTATCATTTCCCCAGCGAGCTGACAGGAAGCTGCTCTTCACCAGAGAGCTGCTACATATGACAAGAAGAAAGAGGTAACGTTTTAGGCAACAGAATTAAGATATACAGGCTACAGTCTCAAAATTAAGGGTGAGGGTGGGAGTTAAAGTTAATAACCAGTACCCCAAGGGTTGTAACGATCCACAGGTAGGATCGTGAGCAGAATTGACTGCTCAGATGCACATAGCTTAAAAGTAATACTTTAAAAAATAAATATAAAAATATAAAAATAATCTTTTTGGTTGCTTAGTAGTATATGCCAAAAGCACAAACTATAAGAACGTTTCTCAGTACCCTTTGTGGAAGCGTGCAAAGCAATGGCAATATTTTTTTCTACCTTACAAAAGATTGTTTAACGTGTTAAATTACTTCTGGATTTTTATTAATTCCATGAAGGAGCCCTACCCGTCCTCTCATGAACACCACTGAGGGATGTCCACACTTCCCTGGATATCAGGCATCCTGTCCTTCCTGATTATCCATAAGCCTCTCCAGAAGGAAACCTCACATCTGTTTTGTTAACACTGCACAGACACCAGGATTTCAGGCGATGCAGATAATGTGGCGTGGGGCTCCTAGCTCCTTTTGGGCATATGCCCTGATTTGTGGCAACAGATAAATGGCCAAAACATTAGCAGCACAGTCTGAAGAAGCTGTACATATATTACTCACATTATCTCCCTTTGCCTGTATAGAATGGAGGTAAATAAAAACAAGACAGATTGGGTGGGAAAAAGAAAGAAAGAAAAATAAGAAAAAAAGAAAAAAAAAAGAAAGAAAAAAGTTTCTTGCAGATATGCAAACCAGCCAGAAGTGAAAAACAGCTCCTGGTGAATTTTCTTCATGCCTGTCCATGAATATTTTTCACAAACGTTTCTGTATTTCCATGGAGGTATCCAATGCACTTGGACAGGAGCCCTGCAGTGAATTCCAACCCCACAGGAAGGAGTTAGTCCTCACCCCTAGGCAGAGGTAACCACCCAATCCACGTCTTAGGTTGGCATGAGATGCAGGGGAATACACCGAGCAAGAGAGGGGAGCGAGACCTACACACGCACACAAAGGCACGCGGATCCGTATAGCAATAAGGTTTGGAAAAATCAGATTAATTTCTAGCCAATTAACGAGGCTGTTGAAAGATCTGTTTTACAGCTGCTGCCGCTGCCAGGAGATGATGACAACCGAGGAAATGAAAATCAAAGGAGGAAACAATTACAACAATACTCACTGAAACTATTTAGAGTTCGCTTAATAAGTCACAGAAACAAGTAATTTAAAGAATGTATTTTATTGCTGATTGAGATAATACTTAATTTAGGTCTTTTTTTTTTTTTTTTTTTTTTTTTAAGAGATCAAATTAACAATTCAGTTCTTTCATTCAAGCGCTTTCTAGCCATGATATCCTCCTGCCTCACTCCAGAGGGAGGGAATGCGCTGCAGGAGTGCGAAGAACAGGAGGAGGCAGGACACGTCCGGGAGAAGTGTCGGCCAGGAGGAGTGACAAAATACCTCTCTATATAAAATATTAATTCTTACTCATTGTTATATAAAAGTCTAACAATAAATACGTCTTGTTTTTCCAGTCACTAAGCAGTATTAGCTTTTCCTGGGATAATACCATGCATTTTGAGCCCAATAAATACTGTGCATTTTATAGCCCAATATGAAGTCCAATCTATGAAACAAAGAAAGCTTTTCCTTTTTAATGGCCTTCATGTTTTATGAGCATAAACATTGCCAGCATCTTCTTTAACAACAACCAAAATCATATAACTTTTACTTTTTTTTTTTAATGTAATCACACTAAAATGCTCAATCTTTAAGTATCATCACTGAGACATTTGAAAATATAAAACACTTAGAAAGATAGGTTATTTCTTTGAAAGAAAGTGGGGTAACCTAGCTGGTACAGAATGATACAAGTTTTCACATACGTGCCTTGAAATTTTCAGATTCTTCCTTTTTATGAAGAATGATATAAAAGAAGACCTGAAATGTAAACAGGATATGACAAGACCTTCAGTTTTGATAAAGAGAAATAGCAATAATGAAAAAGATGAATTTGGGCTTTTAAACAGAATGTTATAGCCTGATAGTGTTCTGAAAAAAATATTCAGGCATATAAAAGTTAATCACAAAAACACTGGCAAACTTGCCTTTGAAGGGGAAGGCAGCAAAAGAATACAGAAGATCAGAGCTCAGAGAAAGAGGTAGAAAGAACTGTAAAAGGGTTAAAATGACTAAGAAAGTGCATGACAACCATTCTCAAAGATCTGATCTGCGCTAACAAAACCATATCCTATGCTTTTGATGAGACACTCACAAATGATTTAGCAAGAGGTGCTTTTGAATTATACCAGTGCTTTTTGGCAATAAAATGTCTTTTTTTTCGGGTTTTCATTTGTATCTGCCCTAAGCTGAAAACATCTTTGCTCAAAAATAAGATAGGAAAAAAGCAAAACCAGGTTGAAGGGTTTTTTTTTTAAAGACTCCCTAAGAAGGAATTTATTACAAATGTTAGCAGAGATTGATTAAAATAAATTTAAGAATTCAAGAAATGCTAAATCTAAACAGTTAAATATAATGCAAAAGAAGCCCCAGATTTTAAGTTATTTAAATCAAGATAACATGGCATGAATTTCAATAGAGCTATGAAGCTTATAAAGGCCACGGTTCTACCTAAAATTCAGCAAGTTCATTACTTTTTTGTTTTAAAATAACTGCTCCAGCACATAACAAGTGCCTGTTTGAAAGTGCATATTAATTAAAGACCATTCTGCCTTCAACTTACAAGGCTTCAGACAGTTTGCCATTAATTGCACTGAGGTCTGTTCTTCAGTGTCAGATAACTGGCTTGCTCTAAAGCCTAAGGTCCCATTGTGCCCCACAAAATGACATGGTCCATGAAGAGTCACTTTGCACCATACGAAAGTGCAAAATTTACCCTCCTTGGGGAGAAGAGAGTGATAATTTTGCTGGCTCCTGCACTGACTTCCTCCCTTTTCAAGAGTAAGGATCGTACGCAGGCTGGGGAGGAGGGATGCAAGGACAGGGCTATGGACCACGTCTTACTAGATCCTCAACAAGACGAAATCCACAGTAACCCCCTACTGCTTTGATTTGCAGGGATTCAAGGAGTTCTGACTTTGGAGCAATGCGGCACATTCTCTTTTTCACTCTGTACATCAACAACGCAGAATCCACAACCCAAAACACTGAAGCTTTAATAGCAAAGCCCCCATTTTTTTCTCAGCCACCCTAAACCTGGCTCTGAAGCTGTAACTAGGTAGACTTCCTCAAGAAACATCTTCTGCCTCCAAAAAATACATGACTGACTAGTATTCAGCTTCCACCTGCGAAACCAAATGCTCAGATATAGCAAAGGAATTAAGTTTTCCCTCTCTGACAGGTACCTAGGAAAGAAGTAGGTATGTGATACACGTCTCTCTTGATAAGGCAAGATGCTGCTGCATCCCACTCACTCTCTGGTAATGTGCTGAATCCTTCTCCACTGTTTCATAAGACTGAGAAGCTCGAGTCTGAAAATGTATTTCAGGTTGAAAGCAGCTAAAATCAAACAAATAGGCAAAGATCCTGCTTCTGCTGAAGTGAATGGAAGGACCTCACTGGGCTTAATTGTGGGCTTCAGTTAAAAGAGGATACAAGATGTTCATGCTAAGTGAAGCAAGCACACATAAGACAGACAAGCAGGATGTGACCCTAAACCTAAAGCAGTACATTGGAAGACACTACGTATTTTGGGGTGAAGGAAATCACCCCCTAGCACCTCAAAATGTCAAAGTCCAAGAAACAACCCAGGTATTCAAGGGCAAGGAGGTATACAATGAGTAAGCAAGCGCACAAACGTTTAGGGGCTAACAGGGATGTCCTCATTCTGCATCCGTTATGTTTGCTAGCCCCACCACCCTGGCAAGGAGGGCTCACACCGAGCTGAGCTCGCCCAAAGGCAACACCTGCTGAGCACGCGAGGGCTGTGAGGCACCCAAAACGGCCTCCTGCCAGCGTGGTGCATGGCTCAGGAAGCTCAATGCCAGGAGCGTGATAAGAAGGTCCCATACCTCACAAAGCCCAAAGGCTGGGAGTGCTACAGTACGTGATGGCGGGAGTGGGATTTCCAGCTTTCTAGGGGTGGAAACCATGAGGACGGCTTAGCTCGAAGGACCAAAAGGTCTCATATGTTCACGGGCCTTCAGAAGAGGCCACGATGTGTCCTTTATTGCAGGCCAGCATCACAGCACCCATAACCACATGACCTACGAGCACACGGGGAATGCAGATCGAGAGGCTAGTAGGATATTCCGACCACTTTGTCTCACTGAAAGACGGTATTAACTCAACAGCTTGGCTCCTGAAACCGATGCAGATCAATGACAGGAACCCTTTGCAAGGCCGTCTTTTATTTATTTATCCATCACCCTAAGCGCGTGCACCGACTGAGCCGCAGATGCCTCTTGACAAGCCCGGAGAGCTGCTCGGAGGCCTCCCGCGCTCCCTGCGCTGCGCGACGTGCCGGGAAGCGCTGCTCCGGGAAGCAACCTGCGAGCCACGCATCGTGCCGGCACACACCAGTGCTTTCGTTGGGTCAAGACAATCAAGGAAAATAATTAGCAGCAAGATAGCGGGTCTTCCCGCTCGGAGGAAGCGGTTCAGTTGTGTGCGGCACGCTCCCCGGAGGGAGCACAAAGAAATTAGGAGTGAGGAGGGAAAAAGAAGGGAGAGAAAAAAAAAATCCACCCACCGCAGAGGATTCCTTTCAAAAATTTTGTGCTGGATAATTGTTTTATTAATTGTTAAATGAGAAAGACGAATTAAGCACCGCGTGGCCCAGGAGCGAGAAATTCAAGAGTATCTCCCGTCTTTAGGCAGGATAAAGAGGAGATGACTGCGGTGTGAAATCGGGAGGAATAAGAAACCCGGCTTCCCCTTTTAAGAGCAGCATCAATTAAACCCAGGGGAGGCGGGTGCAGTTTACTAGTTAATTAGTCCAGGGATGTGGTCCTTTCATGTGTAATTCAGAACAGGAACACCTGGTGTGCGGCACTTCAAAGCACGCCAGAGGAAGGGGGGAAAACAAAAAAAAAAGAAGAAAAGAAAAGAAAAAAATATATAAAAAAAAGAGCCAAACAATGCCGGGTAGGTCACAAAAGAAAGCAACAGCATGAGAACAAAACCCTGTTTATACGTGACCTTCACCCTGCTGTAAATAAAGCGCTCGGCCCCCGCTCCAGAGCCCAGCTCACCAGGGGGAGGCTCCAAAGGCACCCGGAGAGGGGGAACGCGCGCGAGAGACGCGCCGGTAACTAATTGTTTTACAACCTAATTAAAAGGAAAGCAGACAGCGAGCTATAGATGGGGATATAATGATGATAAGCACGTCCCGATACGGCGAAACCCAAAAGGCCGGGAAGGGGAGCGCCGTCGGGCACCGCCGCTCCGCGCGGCACAGCCCGCGCACGGAGAAATCACCAACGGGCCCAGGCCCAGGGTGTTTTGGAGCGGGCTGAAAGCTACGAACTTTGGGTGATGAGGAAAGAACCGAGATTTTGCTTGGCCTCACGTTGAACTAAAAGAGGACGTATTTGCTCCTCCAAACCCGGGCAGAGCGTGATGCGGTGTCCCAAAGTTTCCCAAAAATTGCGCTGTCCCAAAGTTTCCCTTGCAACCTCTACCGCGTGGCTAGGTTTCTCCCCGGCGTGCCCGGCTCTCACCGAACTGGGAAGCAGAAGAGGCATGGTGAAACTTGAACAGCATTTTACCTCGTGAGCCCTACTGCCACGCGTTAAACCTCACACAGCAAGAAAGGAGGTGCTACTTTCCGTTTTATGGGAGGAAAACCAGCACCGATACCGAGATAAACTGAGCAGCCGAAAGCCGCAGCATAATCAGCGGCAGCGATCAGCCCCGTCCCACCTTCCTGGCCCCTCTGCCGCCTGGTTAGCACCTCCAGAACACAGACAAACCCTGCAACGCAAGCAAAGTCTGGTTAGAAGTCACAAATACGGGGAAATCTCTAAAGGAGGTAGCTCCTGAAGAGCGCAAGTCTGGTTTTAGAGGTGTAAGAACCTCAGGTGAGTCTGACAACTTCCCAGCACAAATCCAGATCTCGAGATGTGTATTTGAACTAGGTCCATTTATGATACTAGCAATTATTTTATTTGCTCTTCACTAAGATTGCTCCAGCACAGTAAAAGGAGATGCTACTATTTTCAAACACCGGACTGCAATTTAAGGAACATGATTTTTCTTTTTCTTCAATTGCTGCCATTTTTCATTGAGTCCTAAAGTGGTTAAGCTGAGCCTTGTTTTTGCCATCTGTAAAACTCAAATGGTGCAGAGAAGCTTGGTTTATGAAAGACGCCTCACTCACTGGAAGTGTTGTCGGAGAGGAAAGCTCACCGTGATGTTGAAATAGCCATTTCGGTGCTTCACGGAGTATGGGAAGTTGTGAAGCCACAAGTGCAGTTCTGCAACAGTTTCTATTCCCCAAATTATTTCCACAAATTAAGACAACATGCAGCCACAAGGACCTTTTTGGAAACTTGCGCTTAGGAGACAAGGCTTTGCATTAAACCCTAAAAAGCATTTCTAAACTCCCTTGGCACCACGAACATGACCCAGCTAATACAGGAAACAGTATAAAACTTGGGACACTGGTGGTTTGGGGACCATGGGAAAGAAGAAAAATAATCCCTCCTCCTCACCTCTCTCCTCCTTAGAAACAATTAAGTCCAGCACAAAATATATCCTCCTGAACAGGGTGCTCACAAGACAGATCCCACTTTCACAAATTCTTCTCAGAAAGTCATTCCCAATCAACTCAGCATAGGAGATATTTAGCATCATCTACGTGCTAGCTGGTCAACAGGACCACACGGTCAGCGTTCCTCAGACAACACAGCTGCCACAACCGAATTCAACCGTCACATCAGAGCCAAAAAAAAAAGTGGAAACAGCATCAGATGCCAGGTCGGAGCTGCCATGGAAGTATGGAGCAGCAGTATATGGGAAAAGGGAGATCCACATCCACAGACCTAGAGCCAGCCAGAGGACTCACTAACTGGTTATTTTATCTAATTAACAAAAAAAATCGTAGCTGGTCTCCAATACACCAGGATCTAAGTACATAGTAGACCATATATATGTGTGTGTGTTTGTATATATATACACATATGTATGTATATATATAAATCAAACTGATTTTATGCATAATTCTTAACATGAATACATTTTTAGCTTTATAAAGGGTAAGGATGTACCTTACCTTTCTAAAGGATATAAATAGGTAAGATTTGGTGGAAAGTAGTTGTTCAACTCCAAGCTAAATGAGGACAAAGGGTTTTTTGCACTCACATAGTTTCTAGATATCCTTGGTTAGTAGGTGTGAACCGAGATAAATCAGTGCTAAATACCTAGAACTGTTAAAAACCACAAGCCCCACAGTGGGCAACCCAACCAATACTTCCAAAACAGAGTAAGAGGGAAAGGAGGAAATGCAAGATGAGGCTACTGAAAATTGAAGGAAACGCTTCCAAACCATAGAATGTTGCAGAGCATCTTCAATTCTTACCCGTGTAGGATTTATTCTGGTGATTCCAGGTGAAGTTAAGCTGACACAAAAATATCCATATATACACAATATAGGTCATATATCCAATATATAACGATACACAATCATTAAGTTTAAGATAGAACTGCAGCATTTATTTGCCGCCTTCTCCTCTCCCCACCTCCAACATCATCTTCTGCTGTGGTGCAAAAGGAACCAGAAGAAAACGGGCAATCTCTCGGTACTCTTCCCTCCCTGCACGCGGTGTCTCCGTACAGAGCAAGAAGAACATGTTCTCAGGAAAGAGGTCTAAGCGGTGTTTCCTTGGGAGCAACAAACAGTGAATAATGAAGGGTCTGGAAGTGCTAGATGACAGTGTTTAGGGTAGGTTTCTCCAAGGCAGGAGCAAATTACAGCCTTCCCTGGAAGGAAAAAAGTGAGAGCCCAAAGGCAAGCCTCAAGAGCTGCACTTGGTCTGATGTATAATCAATGCCCATAGCAAGTGAGATTTTGGGATGTTATTTTATTATGCCAGTGAAAGGCACTCTCCCTCACCATGCAGCACTTGGTTCACTGCAATTGGAAATATAACCTTCCCTGGTTTTGAAAAAGATGGGACCCTCTTCAGGGTAAAAGATTCAACTTTGTTTGTTCTCCTTGGTCCCTATGGACTCATTCATCTGACTTCTAGATTTCTGCAACATCAATGTCTACACCTGCATGAGCTGGGAAAATTCCCCATGGAGTTTCAAGAGAGAAAAATGGATTTTCCGGGGGGGCGCGCTTCACCTGGGCATCCACCTTTCCTAAGGTAACAGTAGCTGTGTGTGTGTTGCCCGCTCTCACCATGGCTGAGCAGGGCTCTTGGCTGAAGGGCTCCTGCTACGGAGGTGGCACCACGAGGTCAGCAGAGAGTGTGGGGCAGGTGACACCCACCTACATCCAGCCATCCAGGCTCACTGGTGAGCCCCGTGGGGCAGCAGAGGGGCCCACTGAGAAGCCTCCCATACTGGGAAGCATTTGTTTCCTTACCCTTCTTAACTCCAGCTTTGATATTATTGACACGTAGGTCTAAATAAATCACTGACTGGTAAGGGGCTGGGATCGCTAGTCATGAATTATGGGCAGCGAAATCTGACTTAGGCAGGACCCCTCAGGAACACATTGCCTTGCACAAGGACTGCCCAGGCCCTGTCAGTCTCACCATTTCCCACATCCCTGGACTGTCTAAAGGCTTCTCCTGGGATGAAACCAACAGGGGTTGTCCCTCTCCCAGTAGCTTGCCAGTACAAGCTAAGTGCCACTGCGCTACGTTAGCTGCTAGCACTGTCCTCACCCCTGAGAGGCCAAAGTGGCCTCTAGACAGAAGGGGGCCTTCAAGAGCTCGGAAGACGAGTTAATTATTGGTTGGAGGTAAACGCTTCCAAAAAACAAGCAGCCAAATTCACAGACTTTTGAACAACTTATCGAGCTTCAGCAATAACCCAGATTGTAACCAGGACATATATCAGAGCCAGCACATTACACTTTGCAGAAATAAGTATTTCTGAGCCGTAGAATCTTCACATGCCAAGTACCGGCATCAACAAAACCTCTTCAGTGTCTTACAGGAAGGAGTAGCACCTTCTAAACCATTAGCACCCTTCAAGCTAGTGCAACTATGATAAGTCACTGGGAATAAAAGTAAGCACAGTGCTGTTTTATCTGTGGCACTTCTATTTCCTTTAATGTGTGTCTGATAAAATGTTTTCTAAGTGCTGCCTTTAGTATGTGTTTATCCCAAAGGGACCATTCCAGGAGGACAAAAATTGCAGCACCCACTACTGCCAGGTTTACCTTCAAAGCCATGAAAACACACTTCATTCACTTGAATAAATTTCCTTTTTATCTAATACATCCAGCGATGCTTCAGGCTGGTGCTTGATGAACATGTCCTACCTTTCAGCAGAAACTCTGAAGCAGAAGTTAAGTTAGCTAAGAACAAAGTCACCCTCATGAAAATATTTGTCATGAAAGCTCACGTTCAATAACAGGTGCCTTATTTTAAAACATCTTCACTGTAAAAGACCCTTCACTTTTCAAGAGCCAGTCCCTGGTGGTTGAGGTGCAAAGTGCCCTCAACTGTCACTTATTTCGGTGAGAAGGAGAACACATCGAAACAGGGTCCGTCTGCTTACCAGGAGCCGAAATCAACACTTTTCCTCCACCTGCATTTGCATGAAAGGCAAAACGATAAGCGAGGCCAACGAGGCCGAATAGCATTACCTTGCTTTCAGCTGTAATAATTTGCAAAGCCATGCAGAGAATCCCTTCCTCGGTCTCAGATGGACCAGAATCATTCCCTCGCCCTCTGACCACAGGTCCGTCGCTGTATGTGTGTTCCCAGCTACACACCCAGTTGTACTCCCCACTAAAGAGCACCCTGATAACACGCAGGCCTAAAATGTCAGAAGCTATTAGAAACTCTCTGACACACAATATATCTCCATCCCCACGTTTTCCCCTTGCACCGTGCAACAACAGACAACAGGCATGCAAACTGCTCAGCTGCAACTGTTCCAAGTCGAATAATTACAACTTGTCAGAAAGAATTAATTTTCCCATTTCTCATAAAGATGTGTAAAAATTACCATGTTATTATACACTGACACTCTCTGGAGGCAGACACAAAATTTAATTTTGAATTCTTTCCGCATATTAAATTAAATCCATAAATAAGAGTTTAGGCATTCACTCGGAAGCATATGTTCATTGGGAGCGAAAGCCAACACGAGCCTGGCTGTAATGGTTGTTGTAATGTTTTAATAGCTCGCTTCTTCTAAGCACCAATAAATTTACATGATCATAACAGTCGTGGGCATACAAGAAGCCCATTACTGTCTGGGCACAGGCAGCAGCGTTAACAGGATGGAAAAATGGAAAGGGGGGGGGGTGAAAAAAAGAACCCTTAAATAAAATTAGGCAACTGCACTTGTCAGCTGCTCCATGATTGAATTTTTAATATTGTGGTCAATTGGTCAAAACAAATAATGGGATAAAATATTTTAATGTATTTAAAACCTGCTTCTGTGGTTAACGGAGTTTATCTGTCTCTTTCTATAGGCAGCTTGAGACCGCTCAGGCTGCATTTCTGTTCTGCAAAGGCAGGGACAGGAGAAGGGCCTGTCCTGGCTCCTCGCAGAGACTCGCTGCCCGCTCCGCTCAGCGCAGCTTGAGCAGAGACCTGGGGCAGAACCAGCACTTATTTGCTCCCAGCAAATAAGAGGTAGGGTTAAGGTAGACTAATAAGGGAGACTTGTGCCATGCAGTGGCCCACCATTCCTACTAGCTTCACCCAGATGATCCTGGGATTGACTCCGGATCCCATTCCGGAGTGGCCTGCCCCAAGCAGCCACGTATCCGCTCTTTTTGTTGATCCTGGTTTTGAGCTATACGCATAGGAGCAAGCAGGGTATCTCCCTGACACTGCCTCCTTCCTCTTTTTCTAAAGATACATCACCTAGAAACAGTCACAAACTGAGTTTCCCACCCTAAAATTTAAATGTAGTACAAAGGTTAGCTGTAAAGAAAGCTTCCTGGAACTAGTTTTTAAATATTGGCAATGAACAGCAACAGCTAACCTTGCACTCTGCTCAGCCTAAACCACCACACACCATCTCTGCCTTTCTTACACATACATCGAGACAACTCTTTGAAACCTTAATTACTTCAAAAAAAATTCCCAGTTATCGCCAAACCTCCACTCACTACCAGCGACACTGAGAATATATGTATATGTAGTATATATGTGTGTGTATACAGTATGTATGTATGCAAGCTACACACTTCAAATGAATCACACTACAGCATGGAAGGCAATCCAACCCTTAAAAAAAATGTGTATATTGCAAGTCTCTAGGTTTTTGGATCCTATGAGGATACATAAAATACTCACAGAAGTCAGCATTATCTCTACAACCATGTATTTAACTGTATATTTACAAGAAAATATTGCCCAGGTCCTTACCCACAATAAAATACATGGCCATAGGTAGCCAAGCATTACAGTGATATCATAGGAAATCTTAAAAGGAGGCACTGAAAAACCTGTCTCCCTCCTAAGGAGATTACCCTCTCCCTCCCATCACCCAAGGCAATGAAAACCCGTCTCCCTCCCTCCCATTACCCAAGGCAGTGGAAGACTCCTGGGGAGCTCAATTGCTTCCTGAATTCTCAGTTCTTTATCCTGTCCAAATTGGTGTACATCGATGTCCAAAACCCCATCCCAGGATATTTGTGCCTGCTCAATGTGCTCAGGAATGAGGCAGCCCTGGCCCGGAGGAGCACCGGGCCATGCCACTGTGGGCAGGCAACACGTTCCTGCGCGGCTCCAGCAGGACGCAGGCCTCCTTCCTTGGAAATGCGAGGAGCCTCAGGCTTTCACCTCTCACACAGCCTGCATCCAGTTTAGGTCAACTGTGAGCAAAAGCCACTGCGGTCTGAGACGTGCCAGGTGAGCTACCACATGCAACACGGATCGGTGCCGTCGGGTCGGCCCGATTCCCAGCCAGCACCACCACAAACGTTACCTCGAGGCGACGGCTTCAGGTGCTGCTCACCCTGCCTGTGCCTGCACGCTGCCCAGCGCGTGGGCGCTGCCAGAACCACACTCATTGTGTGGTCATTGGAGGTAACAGGGTACTGCCAAGTGCAGCAGCAGTGGGGTCTTGCTAAGGTTTAAGGACATCACCAGCCAGGGGCAATAGCTTTGCACGGATGCTTAGTTCACATGTAGGAACAACTCGTAAACCGAGTAGGAAAATAAAATAAAAAGTAGTTCTTTGAAGATGAGAAAATCTGGGGGGTTTGTGCACTGCGTTTTGACATTTTATCATTGTTTAGGACAAGAGATTGAAGTCTGAAAACCAAAACTTTGCAGGAGCTTTTGAGAGAGCGCCTTCCTGTGGAGTGGTGGTGCCAGCTAAGAACACGGAGGTCTGAATCTCTCACCCTTCGCTGACTAATCTCATTCTTGCCTAGAGTTGCAGGGGCTGAAATCCCTGTCGCCGGCTATGTAGTGGCTTCTCTGAAATGAATTTGTAGCCTCAGTCTAGATCCTAGTGAAAAAAAGAAAGAAAAAAAGAAAAGAACGAAAAAAAACCCAACAACCAGGCGAACCCCCCCTGAAGCATTTGGTATTAATTGGCCATCCTTGCTGGTGGTCTCAGGACAGAGGCCGTGGGCATGGAAAATGAACAAGCTCCTGACCTTCTTCTGATGCTCTCTACGAGGGCTGAGACAAAGCCTGGGCTATGCACTGCCATTTCCTATTTAATTAAATGGCTAAATGGAAGATTTCCTCTGTGGCTAAAGGGGAGGGTTTTTTTTCTAGTACTCTCTGTCTACCAACTCTTACAGTCACTTAGGTTGACTGTAACGTTTAAAGAAAATAATTCCCCTCTTCGGCTCTCCAGCACAAAGAACTGAACACTGTACCACTGCTGCAACTCAATTTATGTAGAGAGAGATTTATACATATGTCTTTCAATTTACATCTTTTTTTTTTTTTTTAAGGGACAATCCATGTCATTATTCCCTTTAAACTGTATGACACGCTTACCTCTAATCCCACTTTAGAGGAAACTTCTGAAAGGTGAGAAAAACTTGTTTCCATGTAAGATGTACAAACCTCAACTACCTGACGGTGATGATATATGCACATTATATAATACATATATGTGGAAAACAGCCTTGATGTGACAGCTGAGTCCTGAGGCATCGTAGTAGTCGCTCTGCGTTTGAAAGACAGCTTCTCTACCAAACCACTCAAACAGTAAAATGAACACAATATACTCTCCAGCTAGAACTATGCCCTTAAGCTGCAGTTGGAAGAGGAAAAGAAAACTTCTCATTGAGGTCTGTTTTAATTAGGACTGCAGAGAAGCAGTCTGAATGAAAGCCTGCTCTCCCTCCCTCTCCCCTTTTCTTCTCGAAACCCAAGCTAGAGTTTAAAAAATTCTCAGGTAGGGGTGAAACCCAAGCAAAAAGCTGAAGTACGCTTGCAATTGAAGGTCTTTTGGCTGAAGAAATCCCCTACAAAAACTTGGATTTGGGGATGACAAGGAAAGGATGGGTTCTTATATTCAGTCTGCTTCTCCCATATGATCTGCAGACTGGCTCTGTCATAAAAGCTAGAAAACACTAAACAAGTTATACAGCATTTGCTTAACTGACAAAATATTCACTGATTATTACTGCCATTAGCCTGTTCTTTTTGAGTTTCCCATGCATTTGCTTCGCGGCGCTTTGGATGTTCAGCATCCAGGCGGGCTGCGTCTCCAAAGCCTTGTCAGATGCCACCGCTCTAGATGAAACACACACACGAGGTTGTGCTTCCCCTTCTCCTGTCACAGGTGCCTCACTTAACGACAGGGCCCAGGCCTGTCTACGGAGACATCATGGGCACGGTGCTCCAGGACCATCACTAACTACGACCCTCGACTCGGTTATTCCCAAAAGTCCAAGGGGATGGGAGGCAGACGCTGCCTACGCCGCTGGTGCCCACCTGCCATCCCGGCTCTCTAGCGTGCGCTTAAACGCTTCCAGCTAGAGGGCTCTTCCTCGGGCCCTGACTCCATCCCGAGCCTTATCCAATGTGCTCTTATCTTACACATAGGGAGCTTGGGTTGTGCAAAGCCGCGGTGAAACAACACTGCCGTGGAAATAACTGGAGGAAAGGAAGCACGCGAGCTTCGCTGCAAACCCAGCGCGGGCATAAGGGAAGCCGTAATCATATCTAATTAGAGCTAAGATAATGTTTCCCTTTGAAATGTTTAATTAGCTCTGTTTTATTGCGCAAACACGGGCGACGCGGAGCGCGCCAGGCAGCGCCGCGCGCTCAGGCGTCCAGCGCGGGGCAAAACCCGAGCAGGGGCGGCCGCAGCCTCGTCCGCTCCCACCGGAGCCCCCCAGCACGCTTCCCGTTTAACAGCGGTGCACGGAGACAAAGAAATTCCTGACAATGTGTCTGTCCATTCGGAGACAAAATCCCTTACAAACTTGCTCAACCTCTCCAAGCGCATCCGTCACTGTTGCCAGCCTGCATGTCCTCTGGCAGCGCGCACCGCTTGCTCTGGAGGAGGGGCAGCTCTCTGCCTTTTTTCTTTTCTTTCTTTTCTTTTGGCTCTTTTCTTTCCCTTCTTTTTTCTTTTTCTTTTTTCTCTTTTTTTCTTTTTTTTTTTTTTTTTTTTTTAATTCTTGCCCTTCAGTTTGCTAAAGCAAGCCCAGATTTACTGGCAAACTTACAGCGCGCTTGTCACAAGCTTGCAGCAAATTTAATTAACCTTATTACAAATATGGTTTTCTCGAAGATTACATCACAATCTGGTTTCACATCGCCTGCTGCTGATTCAACATATTCTGTGCTTGGGAGAATATGTTCATTTTCTGAAAAAGGTCAAAATGTTAAAATATCTTAAAATTTCGCCCGTTCCTTCTGAGCTCCCGTGCAAACCTGGTGCTTTACCAACACGCGGGCCTTTTGAGCAGTGCCACAGGCCAACTGCAGACAGGTTTCCCTCAGTGCCATTTACCTCCCCTTAACAACAGGGATGAGAGAAAATTTGCTGCTAGTTTAACCCCTCATTAGCACACCAGGACAAAATCACTGTAAATACATAACCAAAAGGAGGCTTTGCCCAGCAAGCTAGAAGGGAATAAAAGCCACCAGAAGAAAGTTTTGGCTGCATAATGACTGAGTGAATTAAAATATTACTTGTGGTCAAGACCATTGACTATGAAGATGCTTTAATTAGTAACTTTTTAGCATCATTAGTAGCTTTGAAACCCTGAAATGTTTTGTTAGAAGGACTTTTATCTCTCAGTTTCCAGAAATTGGAGGGCAAAATTTCCTGTAACAGAATATGTTGGCATAAGGTTTCTGTCAGCATATAGCAAACTGTAAAGAGTTGGCTAAAAATCTTGCTTGCTCCCTTGAACTGCACCTGAATTTAGAACCTTTAGAGATTTGCACAGCCCTAGCTAGTGCTCCTGGAGGTGTGCACTATGAGCTAAAACTCCGGGAGAAAAATGATTCTTACATATGCATTTATTTTTTAATTTAATATCTAGAGAAGGCCTTAGTCCATCCTCATGTGATAACAAAGCAAGACCTTGCACGCTGAAAGTCTGTTATTGGTGTGGGAGGAAGTGGAGGAGGAGAGTCACAGCGTCTATACGAAACTCCTCTTCAATAAAGTGTACACATAGAAGAGGGTGTAAAACACGGACGCCTTCAGCACTAACTGTGCAATTCTGTTAGCACAGGGGTATTACCAGATGGGTGGGCAGCAGATGAAAAAAGACTATAAAGAAAAGACAAATAAAAATGTTTTGATAATTAATCTGTAGGTCATTCAAACACTGCCATGTGTGCAGGCTGCATATTCTTATATCGATTCACTTTACAACAACTAATGCAATGAAATTATTAAATGGAAGGCATATGCTTCAAAACTTTTCTACATAACATCTAATTGCCTCATTAAAAAAAATGGACAAGTCAACCTGAAAAGATGCTCTGCTGGAGCTGTTAGTCAAGAACAAGGAAGAACTGGCCAAAAACAAGAAGGTTGAGGGAAATTTGGCTGCACTGATTGTGAGATTGTGAAGTTTCAAATCCTGAGAGATGTTAAGCCAGGCACAGTGGCATCACAGCCCTGGACATCAGGAGAGCAGATCTCAGCTTGTTCAGTCATCTGCTTGTCAGGATTCCAGCAGAGACCGTCCCAGAAGTCAAGGGGCTCAAGAGAGCTGGTTGATCTTCAAAGACAACCTTCCCAAAGCCTCAAACCGTCTATTCTCATGCTTGGAAAGCTGATCAAGCATGGTGGAAGGCCAGCAAGGGTAAAGAGGGAGCTTCTTAGCATAGCAAGCCTGAACATAAAAAAAAAAGAAATCTATAGAAAGTGGGAGAAGGGGGCACAGGTTATCCAGGACAACTACTTTGTCAGAGCACGCAGGGATGGAGTGTGGAAAGCCAAAGCTCAGCTGGAGATGGATCTAGCAAAGGATGCCAAGGGCAATGAGGAGAGTTTCAATAAGCACAGGGCAGCAAAGGGAAGGCTAAGGAGCCTATTGTTGAGTGAGGCATGGGAGCTGGTGACATGAAAGAGGTACCTGAAGTGTTTTAGCCTCAGTTTTACTGGTGGACTTTGCGCTCAGCTCTCCAAAACCCCCGAGCCTACTAGCAGAGCCCGTGGGAACGAGGCAGTACCCACAGCAGTGGAAGACTGACTCAGGGATCACTTAAGCCAATTTGAGAGATAGATGAGGACCAAACAGGGGACAATCTCCCGAGGTCCTTTCCAACCTAAATTATTCTATAATTCTATGGCAGCATGAAAACTGAATCAGATTGGCATCCTTTCACTTAAAGAAATCACGGAAATATTCAGTATTTAATTGAATTGCTTTGGATTCTTCTCACAGCTTCTAAAAGACTGAGTGATTTGCTTGGTGTATTTTTATTTCTATTTTTAAATATCATGTGATTATTTATTCATATACCATGTGCCTTATATTAATGCTGTAGAGAAAATACCCTCTGGACTAATATAAGCCTGTATACGATCTCAGAGCCTTTAACTGATTTATCATCGTTTGGTTGCCATCCACATATTGCCCATAGAGGATATACACCAGAAAACTTTCTTTAGGAAAATCATGCCTAAGTAGGGGCAGCTCACCAAAGCTTTTTTCCCCCTCATAACATTCCTTCCTTTCCTGAAAACTCTTAAATGTGACAGGAGAGAATGCCTATTTTTACAAGCATTGAATCTCATTTAAATATACAGATGGATTTGACATGAACCTTTGCTGGAACGACGGCTTCATGCTCGTCCTCTCATGGTCCCAGCAAAGCGAAAGCTTTATGCAAATAGTACAGGTGGAGGAAGACGACCAAAAGCTTGGAGAGAAACCTGGGAGTTCACATTAATTTTGCTTCCTTTCTGGTTCCTTTTGAGCCCTACTTCCTTTCCTTGCCCTCTTCCCGTTAGTCTGATAGAGGGGAATATGAAAGAAGAGAACGAATGCAAACTGAATAAATTCACTGATACAGTCATCCAAGGCACTGTATTGCTAAGTAAAATTCCTTTTCACAATTAAACTCAAAATGAAGATTCTGACTCTGGCGTTTTTCAAAAAAACAAGGGTTAGTGACCCAGAAGCCTGACGAAATAATAATAGGAAAAATAATGATCTTTTATTCATCAAAAAAATCATGCTTTGACCTGCCATGCAGTGTTGAATGCTATTGCTATTGCCATGCCATGTTATTGAATGGTCTCTGCATCACTGCAGATTTACCTCTGCCCACTTCAGAGGTAACTACTTTTCTTTGGAAAAGAAAATGATCACTGCACAGAGGTTTTCTTTTGGGGGGAGGTAGGGGAAGGAGGAAAGTGAAGGAAGGATTTTCTGTATATTAGGTCTGTAAAGACCTTCGGGACGTTATCAGATGAAAGGTGCTATATATAAAGGCATAGTATTTTTATAAAGCACTACTATGAGATGAAAGAAAAAATACTTTAAGATTTATAATAATTCTGAACTCACTTTTAGGACTCAACTGGAGACCTTTTCATGACTTGCCCGCAACCACTATTACCAAAAATCTTAAGAGAAAAGACAACATTGTTACCGAGTACATACAAAAAAACAAAACTTGGAAGCTTTACAGTGGACAGCTCCTTTATCAGAGTCCTCTATGGACAAAACATCTGTTTATACTGGCAGCAACTGAAAAAAAAATGCATTTCTCTTGTTTGGTAGGACCATGTATTACAGCACATAAGAGACCTGCATACATTTTCTTCGAAATTCTCAAATTCGACTGAGGGGGAAATAGTTTCCCTATGCCTCAAATATTAGTGTAACTGCAAGCTCTTTTGCAGTTCTAGAAAGAGACAAAGCCAGAACCATTAGAAGTATCACATCCTGGAGCAAGCAGATAAATCGACTGTCTCAACTGAACAGCAGTAAGAGAGTATTCACCTTAAATACGTGACACAAGTTTCAAATCCCTGCTGTAATCAGTTCAGATGAAGGTCTTTACCACATCTCTCATGTGCCATATGAACAGGTTTACTACAGGCTACCAAGAGCAGACATTTAGTCTTTCAGTCATTCCGACTACAGTCCGACAACAAAACAGGTAATGTCTTTCCTCTCTCATGAACGAAGCTAAGACACAAATCTGAAGTCTGAATCGGGTAGAATAAAAATGTTAAGCAAGCCAATAAATGCACAACTGAGTTCTCTTGTCTATACATTATTCTGGACTTGGGGTGGAAGGCTGGAACAGATGGAGTCAGTGGCATAAATATGGTTTTACTGATACAACGTGGAGATAAGAAACCTTTCTCTACAAAAGTTTCACTGAACTTGACATGTTCCAATAAAAAGTTATGGTTTTTTTTTTTGAAAATATCCAGAGGAAAATGTGTTTTACAGATTAAGGGAAAATCATGGTGACTCTATTTTTAATTCTAAATCATGGTAAAAAACACGGATACAGCGCATATTATGCCAGCACTGATACAAAGAATGAAGTGGAAGTGAAAATTAGAACAGTATGTAAGCAGTCTTTCAAAACCGAAATTAAGGTAGGGGAAGAGATTAACTGGGATTTTCAATGAATGTACATGGCAATTTGAAAACATATTGCTTACTTCCATGATCATAGTGTTGCAGACCAGAAACATGAAGCCTAAAGTGAGGCCCTCTCCTTAGCTAGATGTCTCAGTTTGTCCAAAAAATAATCACCAGATGGGAGACGAGTTGCAGAAGCGAAAGGAGATTCCATGATGCTGGATAGAGTGGAAAGTTTCTGCCCAAAACATTATTTTCTGAAACAGCACTGACCAATCTCACAGCTGAGTAAGCGACTGAGCTTCTTCTAATAAAGCCAGTGAGTCATATGCTGCAAGTCTCTTCTGCTGCGTGGCAACTCTCACCACCAAGATAATTCATCCAGCATGCAGCCCGCCCCTGAAACAGGCCCAGCACACACAGCAACGACACCCACAGGTCACATGAACTGCCCCGCATGTGTCCCACAGGTTACAGACTGGTTAACTCCACTATGAGCAGAGCAAAAGGCTGTTTTGCAAAGCTCACTGGTGCCTAGTTTCCTTCAATGACAACACATCTCATAACAGCTCTTCTACTCTAAATGTTATTAAAAGTTTGGCAAACACCAGTGCATTACTTCAGTAAAACTTTCTCTTGTTCCTTTCCTTTGCAACACCAATGTAAACATTTTTTGCCCCCATCCTAATTTTAATCATGCCTATGCTTGTGGCATGTTGCGCTGCAGCTAACTCAAGCAACAAGGAACCACCAAGATCTTGGCCAGTGTTTCTGCTTTCTGGGTCCTCCCACAAGTCAGGCATTCATGAGTCCTGGTGTCCTTTAGCATAAAGACAGATTTCTTTCTCAGACCTGAAAATAATAGGCTGGTTGCAAAGATCATACAGCAGTATCTGCTAAAAGGCAAGTATCCTCAGCATCCTCTACTTACAGAAGAGTCTAATGCCTTTTTTCGGCTAATGAAAGTGCAAAATAAACAAAAAGTAATTAGGTATCTATGGAGAATTGTTTATGTGACATCTACTGTACATAAAAAATAAAAGGCTAAAACTGAAGTTAGCAATAGATAAATTAATGATGAGAATCTCAAAGTCAATCTAAAAAATTAGGAAGTATCACGCAACTTCATTTCAGGCTCTATGCAACTTCTTCAAACTCTCTCTCAAAATTTGGCATGGTTCTATTTTGACATTTCAACAGGGAAGTTGTGCCTCTAAGGAAGACTGTCTTCATCTCCGAATGGGCTCTCGTTTTTATAGAGCAGAAAAAGTAGCAAAAGGATTCAGATGCAAGGAAGTTGCTTTTTTCACGGTATACACATGTAAACTAAAAGATTTCTCTAAACATCGTGTGTCAGGAAAACACAACAGATCTAACAGAAAATGCTCATCCTTAAGATTTCTGGTCCAGTTCTTCAGGATCATGAGATTTAACTAGTTTTAAAAAGGGAAGAAATCTTTAAGATTACTGATCTCTGTTCCACCTAAGATACTGATCTTCAAGCACTTCTCATTAACATAACAACTACATCACCAGTGATTAGTGCTTACATAATTCTAATCATTCCATTTTGCTGAATAAAAATGTCATAACATTAGCATTACTTCAGATTTACGTGACATCTCTCATTGCAATGAGATTCTAACGTGCTTTAAAAATACATGTCCGTTTTGCCTCATTATCAACTCAACAACGAAATGAGCCACCTGTGGTGGGCAGGTGAACAGCTGAAGCACAACAAAATGCACAGATGAAGTATGGAGATGATGAAGATTTTGCTTGGCATTAAAGCATGATCTCCATCATACAGAAGAGGTCAAGGATTTTTAAATTCCCAGGGAAATGAAGTCATAGTCTGAAAACCTGAACACAGCGCACAGTAAACAAAACAGTTGAGTCACAAATGTACGGATAAATCACAAGGATGACTTGCTCTCATTGGAATTTGGAGTTTGTTCCAGAGATCCTAGACCTTGCTTTAGGATGTGCTGGCATAACTTGACTCAACAAAATGAAACTAATTAAAATGAACTAACCAACCGCCCCCTATATTCTACAACTAGCTTAAGAAAGTGGGAATGGGAACAATAAGATCACCCATTTAAGCCCTTGACATACAGGGCATGCTCCAAGAGTGGCGAATAACTTCGCTTCTCACTCACTTCAGTAGCCTCTCTGCTTTAAAACTACTTACTCAGAGCCATGGACCAAGCATAATGTGACTGCAGCTACAGCACTTGGGCTTGGATAAAGCATTTCGACAATTTTTCAACCACAAGGACAGAAACTGCAAGGCCTGGCCTTGTGAGACACCAGCTCGGCATGGACCATATTGCTCAGCTCATGGATACTGACAAACTCACCCGTTTATTGCTCAAGAAGGATTTTTTTAAAGCTTTTTGTGGCTAATGTAGGCAAATGAGGCCTGCAAATATTCACTAGAGTCAGGCATGCTGTGAGCATCTTCTTAATGAGACCATAAGGATGCAAGCAGGAAGAGCTATTTCAGCAGGTCTAAAAGGTAATACCCAACAGTCAGACTCCTTAATTTCACCTAAGTGTGAGCCGCAGAAAAGTAGAAGCACAAAGCATTTATAATGAGGAAAGAGGTAATACCATACCTGCCACAGTGGATTTTAGAGAAGATAGGAGAGCTTTCAAGAGTGGGATGAATCAAGTAAAAGAAAGAAAGAAAGAAAAAAACAAACCCAAAGTCCCCAAACAATCACATGGTATAAAGTGGCTAGCCTTTGCCTTTCGTTTTGCTGAATTTCACTGGGTTTTTGTTGGTCTGTTCCTCTGGCCTGTCTGGGTCCCTCTGGATGGTCCCTGTCCTCACCTGTGTCCTCACATGTATTGAGCAGTCCTCCCCAGAGCAGTGTCATTTGCAGACACGGTTAAGAGTCTCCACCACCTTCTCCAGGTCATTATTAGAGACAAAGCCTCTCTGTTTTCATGCATTTCTACAGGTCAAGTTCTTCCAAATAACCCCCAATGTGGCTTGGAGCTGCTGCTGGTATTTCTTCTCCAATCCTGCCTGTAGGCACAGGGGCCTGGGAGACTTTGCTGGTAAAGACTGGGGCAATGAAGACCTCGACTACCTTGACCTTTTCTCTTTCCACTGTCACTAAATCACCCACTCTCATCCAGCAATAGGCCCACATTTTCCTTCTTCAGCCTTTGCTACTTGTGCAGAGGTAGCAGCTCTTCTTGTGGCCCCTGACATTCATGGCAAGTATCATTTTCGCTTTTTGGACATCATCCCTATGTGCCCTAGCAATATTTCTATATTTTTCCTTCGTAGCTTCCAAAGCTTTGGTTAATTAGAGCTGATAGGGATCGTTAGCAGCTAAGGTATAGTTAGAAGTATATAGCAGTTGTAAGCAATTAAAACCATTTTTTGGCAGAATTAGGAATTTAATGAAGTTCTCTCTTCACTATAAATGCTCACATTTTTTAAAAAAACTCTCCTAGATCTCACCTATCTTTCTACCATTGTGAGTTTTCATTTGCAGAATATTTTACCAAGGAAATTAAGTACTAATTTTGCAAAATATTTCAAAAAGTAATCGTAGAATAGTTTGTGTTTTGCTCAAGGATCTACAGCACTTCTCAAACAGCACATCTCACATTTTGCAGCAGATGGGAGTTATGGGCCTGGCACAAGGACACACAACACAGCAGTGATAAAACCAGATGTGGGGCAAGGTGACTGTCTACCAAGTCTCAGTTCCATGACTTAAAGAGAATATCCTCTTTTTCTATAGGCATTATAGCAGAGCTTGGTTTAGATTTTTCTCCTGAGAGCAGTATTTTATTCAATTTAAGAACCAGAGATTCTCATCAATATCCTTCCTTAAGCAGAGAAGAAACAGCATCTCTGTGTTCCTGAAACAACAGCATTTACATTTACAGCAAAACATTTCAGGCTGTGATCAGGTTAAAATCGGACTCCGACTGTGCACAGTTTATCACAGATGTAAAGAACAGGTGTTTTCTTGATGTCTTAATAAATAAAAAGGCAATCAGGGAAGGCTTTCTCACAAAACACAGCTTAATTTCTGAGGTATTCTAAAATACTAACTGAAATGATACAGTAGGTAGCAGGAAATGCTGAAAAGCCATAAAAATGATGCTACAAGCAGCTCTTGCTGTAGCATGGAGGAGTAAGAATTGCTACCAAAGCAGGGAAAATCCCAGGCAGCTTTACTTTTTCCCCCATATAACTAATCCTGTATCCTTCCTGCTGGAGCTGTGATAGCCATTTCCAAGCAGAAACCATAACCGCCTAGGAAGGCTGCAGAACCGAGGGCTAATTTTCAGACCTCAGAGGGAGGAAACTTGTCGACAAATATTTATTTTCTCTAATTTGGTAAAACTACTGACAGCCTTTGCACAACTGTATCAATTAGCAACTAACAGTGTGCTAGAACACCTTAATGAAGCAGTTCTTACATTTTACGGCCAAGTACCTTAACCTACCATGATAAGAAAGGCTTAGTGGGATCCTTACAAAGCATTCAGGACAAAGTATGTATTTCTATGCACAAGTTTGAGCCCCACTTTCAGAAAAACATCTTTTAATCTCTGTCTTATTTTTGCAGTTCTCAATTAACTTGACAAAGGTGCAAACAGAAAGCCAATACACAAACTTTACCAGCTAAGTAATATAATTTGTTTTCTAAATGAGTAACCGCACAGCAATAATATCTATTTACTCTCTTAACTTGTGGCCAACTGTCTACAAACAAATTCTGTCTGCTATAAACACACGAACGTTTTTGGGGAGCTATAATCACAATTTGAGACAATTTGTTGCAAAAAGGTTCTCCAACTCTCCTAGTATTAGATTCCATATTGCTGATTTTAAAGACCGGTACTGAAACTAAATTTAGTTCTCAAAAAGTGTCTTATTCATTTACAAATGATGCCTGACTTGATTTTGGCCCAACCACGAGCTACATAACCAGAGCAGCAAAAATCAGTTAAAAGGAAAAAAAAAACTATAAAAAAATTGTCTAAGCAGTCTCCAAAACAAGACTTCAAATTTCAAGTTTGAAACTTAGGCAAAATAAAACTTGAGTTTTGACCTATTACTACTTGGAAGACGCACAAAATCAAGGCAAACGTTGCCTTGATAAACTGCTCTTTCCTTAAAGCACAAAAGCAGAGCTCATTTCTAAGCACAGGCCAGTGATGATGTCTCCACCCTCTCTCTTAATGACACTATTTCCCCACGAGGTTACTGGTGGCAAGGGAGCGTTGAGCTAGTGGCCTGGACCACACTACAGTAAACACAACTACGTGGCCGCCATTAATAGGCCGTCTTTAGACCTCTGCAGGAAAGACCCTCATCCCGTCGCTCGGCGGCTGACGATCCCGCGCCCTGGGCCTGGAGGAGCCCTTCAGCACTTGTTGCTTCACCTCCTGCTCATGCCAGCCGCGCGCATGGAGAAAGAAGCCGCATAACGAGGTTAACTGGGCCTGGACAAAAGGCGGCAGCGCTGCGCCCGGGCGGCCATGGATCGCTGTCTCCTCAATAGCATCTCCGTGCCCCCCGCGGCCCGCCACCGCCGCGCGCTCCAGCGCCGAGCCATAAATCTCGCCGAGCCGCCCGGCTGACAGCCTAATAACATGAAAGAGGTATCTGCAAACAAGATGGTTTCAAACCACCGCTGGTGACCCTGAACAAATCAGGGCCCGGTTTCTTTTGCAGCCTGCGAGTCTCCCCTTCAATCACTTAGCCGGGCAGATTGATGTGACACCACGGAAATAACCGGCGCTCCCGCTCGCGCGCTCCCGGCTCTCCTCCTCCCCGGCGCTCGCTAATGTTCGCGTCTGTCTGCGCGCACGTGGCAGCCGTCCAGCGCGCCGAGTCGGCCGGCTGTCAGCGACGCTGCTCCGAAAGGAAAGGAAGAAAGAAACCCCGCACTTCTTTCACTTATTTTCACCCCCTTTCACTTATTTTCACCCCCTTTCACTTATTTTCATGTGTTTGCATTTATTATTTAAGAATTACTTCCTTAAGGAAATATAGAAAGCAAACACGAATCAATAGCGCCCATTCCGCCCATGAACATAGCGGTCGAAAGCTTT
>JAVCKT010001230.1:26042-36662 GCA_032273925.1 Rhynchotus rufescens | reverse complement strand
TGTATACAAGGCAGTTACTTATTATAATGGAACATGCTGAGATCTGATGTGGTAGCTATTGATGCCTTCTGTTAAAACACTGACTTTAATGGGAGCAAAATGGGGCCAAGAGCTTCCATACCAAAAGTTCCCAAAGTGCCTGCTTGTTCCCAGGCAAATACTTCTGGGAAGACAAAAGGGTTTTTTTTTTGCTCATATAGGACCTGGCCCAGGGACCTGGAGCAGGTAGTCAGACACAGCAGCGATGCCTTGTGCCCTCTCCCTGTCTCCCTATGGATGAGTGACCTCTTCTGAAGGTGGTGTGGTGCTGAGGCCAAGCCTAGCCTGTCCTGGTGGGGACTGGTCCAGACCCAGAGCCCCAAGGACCTGAAGAAGTGTGAGAGGATAGGAAAGCTGGAAGGAGGGAACGGAAATGGAAGCAGGAATTACGTATGTTGGCTTGGGGCAAAATCTTGTGACCTTCAAGTCATGATGCGGCCCTCATGAACAAAGCTTTGCAGGATCCTGCTGGCACACTGAATGCAGACAGTGATGAAGAGAAGTTTCCTGTTTTGCACTATCTAACATTCAACACATTGCCCATGAAGTTTTAATGGAGAATTTGTACATGCTGCCATCTTAAAGATAGGGCTCCCTGGATAATTGTGCCTCTGTCTGTGGGATTTATACTTCCATTACTAATTTCATGTAAGCTGTTCTAAAATGCCACATCAAATTAAGCTGAGAACATTACCATTGTGAAATAGATGTTTAAAAGTCAAGAAACAATGAAATTGAATCACCTACAACAATCCCCTGAAGTATATGCATTATCATACAGCTTTTAATTGAAGAATACCATCCTAGTTTGCAACAGAATAACACTGAATAATGAACAGGGCATTTGAAAAAGCTTTTTGAAATCACTTCTGAGATTTTTCATGAAAGACTGGAAATAGAGGCTTAATAAACAGTTGGATTAGACACTCGCTTATATAATGTTTACTGTAGACTGAAATGTACAGGAACAGTATGAATGCTCCTCCAGACACCCAGGTGAGCTACCTCTCTGCTAACTGGCATGCTTATCCCTGCAGTCGAGCTGTAGCAAGCACCCAGCAGTAGCAGCATGGTCTCAGTATGAGATAAGAAATCAACATATATAGTTTCTGAGTGAATTTGCAGTTTGCATTGCTCTTTGTACTGTTGAAGTCCAAACCATCTAGTTAGCAGCAAACTTTACAGTGATTTGCAACCCTCAGTCATAATGTAGGAGGCAATCTCAGTGTCAAGCATTAAACGTGTCAAGCATTAAACTTCCATTTGATGTTAATAATGAAGCTTCCAAGAGAATTTTCTCCCCTCTGATTCAGAAACATGGAAAGAGAAGACTGTGCCTCAGAGTACCTATTCTGGTAAGTACAACATAAGAAATTTCTGGTATTTTGGAATCCTTTGAGTTACTTGGATAAAAATGTGAGTGTTGCAAAGATCACATTTCTAAACATCAGGAGGCCAACTGAACAGAATGAAGCTCATGTAAGCATAGTAAAGTCCCCAAACACCAGTATGTATCAGGAGTCAAGAACAATTAATACAGCAGAAGTTAAATGCTCTCTCAGTGGGGATATTCCCTAGAAATGTGGAAAGTATAGGAAGCCTTAAGTGATGCATCATTCTGTATTTACAGGAAGTGTGTGCCAGTAATAAAGGATGACTGTAGGAAAAAAAAAAAGTACCATTATTTATGTATCTATCTATATTTATGGGTAGTCAGAGAGAAGAGAGAAAATAAATACATCACTAGTTCAATGGAAAATGGGCTATTTCTTTAAAGTTGTATCTTGTGCCTAAGATGGAGTCAACAGCTGGGCTGTGCTGGAATATTAGGATGCTCTCTGTTCTCACTTTTCTCCAGCCAGAGCTGAGAGGTTCTTGAAACTACTTTGGAAAATATCTCTAATGCTAAAAATGACTTAAAAGAAGGAAAATGCACATTGAATCTACTTGTTGCATGGTTCCTATCTTGAGGTAATAAGTATCTTGTCTTATATAAAGAGAATCATTGGATTATGTATGCTAATTAGGATGCTGATAGATGTTGTCTATTGATTTGTCTGTCAGCTTCCTGATTAACATTCATATTTGTCCTTAACAGAAAGAACTCAAAAAGAGCCTAGGTCTTTTTTTTTCCTGTAGTCAATTGGCTGAGCAAAGCGGAAACCATTACTCAGGGTGGTTGGCTGGCTGCTGGGCATTTTTTTCAGTTTTGCAGTTTCCTGCAGTTCCTACCAACAGCATTATCTATTTTTTTTTAATCTAACAAGTTTACAAACATTATCATCAGCTGAGGGATGAAGCACGATGCTTATCTTAGTCTTCTTGTAAAGGGTTATTAATTGTGGAGCATCCTGACAGGAAGTTGCTCAAGGCATTATGCTGAGTGGGAGGGGCAGGAAGGCAAAATGAAGCCGTAGAATACTTAGAAAATGATACATATAAATACAAAACATCTGTTTACAAACTCCAGTACTACTCTGTCACAACTGGATTTCATTAAACAAATGCCAGTGCAGATATACCTATTGCCAGCTTTCCTTTGACCTTTGATTCTGAGATGCAAACGGAAAGCAGTCCTTGAAGTTTGCCCTCTTCAGCAATAGAGGTTGAGAAAGTTTCTTTCTGGCATTAGGAAGAAAGAAGAGAAAGACAAAAGAGAAGACATGGAAAAATACAACTGTAATCTTTTATCTTTTTTCTTTCTTCCTGTTTGACAGTACTGCTTTGGAGGAAAGTTTCCTTTAAAAGAAAAGGTTACCTTGCTGTCAGCTCATTTTTTTTTTCTGCAGGACTGTAAATCTGTCCTCTAGTTAAGAAAAATTAAATAGGCTTTTTGGTGGTTGTGTGTCATTTCTGTCACGCAGGGGAGAAAAGGAGTCTGTAGAATAAGCAGACAAATGATAGGTAGAGGAAGCTTCAGAGAAGAATGATGTACAAAGGAAGAGCAGAGCAATAGAAGAAACAAGTTAATGGGAGAGGCAAAGACTTTATGTGAAATTAAACCCTGGATAAACTTGGTTGAAAGACAAATCCTGCAAATGTGGATAGATTAATTGACAGGATTTGTGGAAGATGTTCTTTGATGAATCATTTTTTCCATTTTTATTTTATCTTTATTGAAAAGGCTACTTTCTTTTTTCCCCACAAGTAAGACATGAAAAGTCTGTATTTAAATAAGGTTGTTTATTAGTGGATTAAAAAGTGAAAGCTAGTTAAACAAGCAATGGCACTTTTACTGGGTCTGTAATCATGAGAGGTGGGAGTACGTAAAAAGAAAAGCCAATCTAGTGGACTGCATTAACAAGATAACGCTTCTGTACCTAGGTGTTCAGAAAGAGCTTATAACCAATCATATAAATAGAAAATGAATTTTAAAAAAGCCTTTATGGATGAAGGTCAATGTTTGTCTTCTAACCTGTCTTTGCCCTTTTGCTGTGATAAAATGAGATTCCTTATGTTGGGGCTGGATGCTATAATTCTTGTTCACTTGCAAAGCTCTTGAACTGAAGTGCTCTGATTCTAGGGGCTTTGAAGCAGAGCTTCCTCCACAGTGGAGTCTGGCTGGCCCTTCAGCACTTCTGTCCAAATTTAAAGCAGTAATCGTATTTTTCCTGTGTGTTCATCTGCATTTGCACACATTTTCAGTGGGTGGAAGGCAGGGGGTACTTAGGAGGAGGAGGACCTCATCCTCTTCTTAAATCTGCGGAGCATCCAGCATTTCCTTGGTTCTTGTTTTCCACCTAGTGGGTAAAATTCTACAAGCAGCTTAGAGATGCAGGATCCTAAATCTCATAGAAATACTGAAATTTAGTTTTAAAGTACTTCATCTTGTTTTGAAATGGGACATAGATGCTTATATCAGTAAGACATTCTACCCATACATCTCCAGAAATTACTTCCATAGGGACTGTGGACTAGTTGGACCTCATCTCTATTTCTTTTCTTTTAGAAAAAGAGAAGAGACATTATTTAATGTATCTGCAGAGTCCTGAGGACATGTTCATCTGACTTTTTTCCTTTTTTTTTTTTTTTTTGAAACATCTGAAATCTCAGTGCTACAATCCTTATCCATTCATGTATAAAGTAGAAAAGCAGTAGTGGTCTGGACTTGTCCTTATCCACAAAGACAGACTTAAGACATAATCATTGAAAAAAAGATTGACTGACATTATGTAATTTAAGGTAACGCACAGTGCAAATCTAATGTATTTTTCAGTTCAGAATGAACTATCTCATTGTCAAATAACAGAGAGCATGGAGAAAATTAGTCTATCCAAATATCCAATTTGCTTACTCGTGATGACAGTGCTGTTCTTGGGCAATGCTGCTGCATCAGTTTACATGCTCTCTTGCTCACATGAACATTTTATGTGAAAGGATGCTGTTTGTATAACAGAAAAATAGCATTGGAGACTAGGCAGTTTTATTAAAAGTATATCTCCTGCTGGCAGTTTACATGTTTTGACAACCTCTTAGAAAGTAGCAGTAATCAACTTGAGGCCATTCTGTGCATTTCAGTGATGCATGGCAGGAATGGATAAGTGTCGGCTCCCCATCCTGCCCAGACTCGACTCCAGTGTGCCGGAATGGAATACAAAGTGCAGCTCTGCATTCATTACCACCTCATTATCCAGCTAAATGTGTTTCAGTCATTTTTCCTCATCACTAAATTTGGTCCAAGTATTCTTATTTACCTGTTCTGACAGATTTTCATATGTAGAAGAATTTGATGTCATTGTCTCTTTGCACACTTATGGCTTGACTCACAGTAGGAAGCTCACACTGATGTATTAAATGTGCATTATTCTCCCATGCGAGGGAGCTCTGCCTTCTCCTTGCCAAACATAGGTAGTTTTTCAAAAAAAAAAAAAAAAACTCTGGGTTTGCCTCTCCATACCTTAGTGAATCATTATATACATTAAATTAATAATCTTTATTTTTCACTAATTATTTAAAAGACATCATAGACCACAGACTGAAGTCAAGAAGATGACCATGCATCTCTATTGCATGGAAATGTAATTTAGTTCCTAGATATGATCTGGAGACAGGCTGTTAACTTTCTACTGTTCAATTTATCAGAAATATATTGGAAAGAAAGGCCATCATGATAATATACTGTATGTGATGTGTAGTACTTAGAGGAAGATCTCTTTAGTATCAGTGATAATATTACACAATATTTGTATGCTTTGTGATCTTTCATGGATTTAATTAAACTGATTTTATATATATACTTATGTACATGCTAATTATATCTATATTTACATACTGTTTATATATATATATGTGTATGGAACTTATAAACAATAATTTTCCAAGAAATAATGACTGGGGAGGATGACAACAGTTTTGAAAAGAAGATAACCTGTTGAAAACAGAATGAGTTTCACAGGGCTCTGCCTGCAATACCTAGGAATAAAAGAATTCCATTTATTATTGAGAGCTGTAGTTTCAAAACAGTACTGGTGTATTATGGCTTTCAAATATTGATTTTTTCATGTGCATGTGAACACAGTTGACACATAGTTCTGAATTCAGCAGTACAGCAAACAATAGTGTAACCTATACATCATGGACATAGGTTGAAATAAAGATAAAAATGGAAAACAGGAAGATGTCTCCCAGAAATATGCTGTTCAGTGGGTTTGTTTCAAAGGTCTAAATAACATCTTTGATAGCAGATGACTGGAAAGTATTGAAGTTAGTTGTGAGAAAGTTCCTCCTAGCTGCAGACCACAACATAGCTTAAAGGTTTTTAGGTCCTAATGTGTTCTAAAATGATTTTTTTTTGAAGTTTCTGCTTATCCAGGAGCCAATGAATGAAAGAAGTGGTATTGTTGCTTCCTCATTAATTTTAGAGATACTGATAAAATTTGCTACCTTATCTTGCATACACACAATATGGTTTTTGGATGATGTCTGAAAAAAAAAAGAAAAAAAAAGAAAGAAAGAAAATAGTGCAAGAAATGATGCTATTTATAGGCTGTCTGGAAGGGATTTTTGCAGATCTGTTTAAGTGCTATGACCAAAACAAAAGAAGCTTGCTTTTCCTCTGTCAAAAGGGAAACCAAATATCAAGGGAAGCTTTCTTACGTATGTATTATTTTATCATAGCCATATTGCTTCTGCACACACCCAGAGCTGAGCACGTTTTCTTATGAGGAACAGCCTTATTCACCATTACTGAGTGCTTTAACAAAAAAATATCTTGTCAAAATTTCCCTTCTGGCTTTGACTTGTCTTTCATTTATCCTTTACTTTGTTGCTATATCTAAATCCATCTGCTACTGCTCTGTTTCATCATACAAAGGAGGTGGGGGGGGGCTGTTCTTTTTAGTTCATGCTGCTGAAACTTTTTTACCCTGGTCCTCATTTTCAGATTAATTTAATTTCTTTTATATATTCCTTAGTGCCTATCTCATCCAGGACACCTGCCTAGGTGTTCATTTTGCATTACACAGAGAATATTGCTATCATCTTTGAGTCATTTCCTCAGTTTTCCCCATATATCAGTATCCCGATTTTTGTTCCAGTTTTCACTCTGTCCTCCACAGTATCCCTCTGTGTTATATCTAGGCCCCTTTTATTAAACACTTCATGTCCCCTTCAGTTTATTTAGTGGCATTAGTTGTGACAAATGGTTTCTCTGTCCCCAGCTATGTTTTCTCTGCTGCTGCTGCATTTTTTTTCAATGCCCCCTACACTCATTTTCTTTGTTGAAATGCTAGATGAAAGCAAAAGATCATTAAAATAATTTATATGCATGACAGCCTGCATAGAGCTAGCCTATGTAATCTTACTGATGTTACCTGCATCTATTTCTCTTTATTGTTTCAACATTTGTTCCTGTTTAAGGTACGCTGCTTTAATACAAACTTGTTCAGATGAGAAGCTCTTCAGAGACTGTCTAATAATAGTGTCTGAGGGACCCTAATTTAATACAAACAACAAAAATTCTTGATAAGCATGAGAATCCTGTGTATTTCCAGAAGGAAATATAAAATATTTCCAGTTTGAAATGCTGATCCTAGGGAGGGATTATCAGGACACGCTTGTTCTTCCTCTGCCTTCATTATGGTTAAAGGCGGGGAATTTGCAGACTGGTTATTAGCACAACTAGGAATTTTCTGGCAAAATGATTTCCCAAGGAAACTGTCACATTCTACAAAATCAAAGTTATCTATACAAAAATTTTGCATTAATTAAAATTGTTCAGTGCTCTGACAAGAAAAGTTACTGAGGCTACTTCAGTTAGGATTGTGCCAATCAAAATCATGAACTCTGGGATTAGTCTCAGTGTTTAGTTTTTGGGACGTTGAAGGAACTCGGCATCCGGTGGGTCCTGTGCATACTGTTCCTTAGCATACAGTGTTTCAGTGCTCCTGTATAGTCTGGTCTTTCTGGGTTCCCCATCCCCTGCTAGGCAGCTCTCCCAGGGCATGCCTGGCTGCTCCAGCTAGTAGGTGAGGCTTTCTTGTAGAAGTATTTTGAAAGCTGTGTCCAGTGCTAAGGTTTCGAAGGCTAAGGTTTCCAGTGCTAAGGTCCAGTTCTATGGTTTCGAAGGTACAGATCTGTGGCTTAGCATTGCAAGAAACCTAATTTTCCTCTTCTCCAGAATTAACCTCCTAGCTAAATGGAAACTTCTCTTTATTTTAATTCCTGCTGGCTGCATTAGCTACATAAGAACATAGCTTTGTTGTTTCAAAACTATGTTCTGAATGCCTTTTTGACATCAGACTATGTTGCTCAACTGTTTTATTTTAAGTATCGCTGTTGGTATTTTCTAACTATTATTTTCTAACATACTAGATTATGAAAGGAGCCTAATTTTCACTTCAGAATCCAGACAAAATTTCAATTAAATTTGTATGGGTCATTCCTGGGGTAGATACAGTACCAGTAATTAAGATTTGTTCTGACTTGGCTAGAGGCTTGAATGACTCCAAATCTCTGCATGAATCTGCAGCAGCAGAAAGCTGCTTGCACTTCTTGTTTAGCCTGAAGAGGCTGGAAATTACTGCCAGAAACATACTTAGTGCTGGCTAACAGGAAACTAATGCTTTTTGGTACAAAATATAGACAATAAACAGGGCAGATTAAAAGAGCATGGCCTACTGTATTACAAATATTTGAACCATAGTGTGAGGATTCTCTGTCTAATGCATTAAAAGGCTTCTTTTTACCCATTGCTTGCCATTATCAGTATTAGTATATCTGCTACCTGTAGGTTATAATATCAAATATATAATATTATCTTACAGAAAAAAGAAACTCTGAGTATGCAAAAAATCATCAGTTAGTAGAGATTAGCGTCCCTAGGTAATAAAGATATACTGGTACTCTATAATCCTGTAGTAGAGCTTAATTTAAGTGCTTTCTCTTGCTCTACTGAAGCTCAGCCTCTCCATGTTGCAACAGGAAACTGGAGTCTTGTAGCAGGCATTTTGTGGTCCTCCCCACTCCCTGTCCATAAGCATTGTAATATATAATACAGACCTCAGTACAACTCTCATCTTTCCTACTATTATAGAAAATATGATTTTCAGAACCACCTTTCACTATCAAGAGCTCTCTTTCAAGAGCTTGCTCCTCATATGCTACAGTGTCACTTTTTGTTTCCAAATCTAAGTAGCCGTCCAGAAAAGAGATGACTGGATGAGTAAAGAAAATGCATGTTACATGGCATTCTCAAATATATCAGAGTGTTTATCAGTCATAAAACATTGTTCATCCTTTATTCATCCACGAAAGTACAGTATTTGTAGACAGTCGCTGACTGCAGGTGTAACAAAATTCACTATTCCGTTATCTGCATACTGCCCTTACATGTTTGTTCCAATATTTCCAACGTGTGTAGTGAGCCCTAGCTTCAGTAGACTGGACTCCCATTCCTTTGATAACACACTCCTTTCATAAACTACTCCAGTGTGACAAAAAAAGCCCATGACTCAGTGCTTACTCCACCTAATGCATCATGCTAAGTCATTCATACATTCCTGCTTTTCATCACTGAGTTAGATATCTTGTATAAATCCAAAACCATTGCATCAACACAATCTATATAGTAAAAACTCTGAGGAACTCTAGCTCTAGCTAAGAAAACATCCTCTAGTAATTTTCATTGGATTGACTGAATTATTTTTGCAAGTGCACAGAGAGGTTAAATGTTAATCTTGCTTCCCTTCCGTTGGGTAGGTTTTATTGTTCAGGGTTCAGAATCAAAAAGACATTCAAGGTCTCCTGTCCTAGTGAATGTATTCTTCCATATGCCTTTCTGAGTCTATGCACAAGGGAGAGAAGATGGATCACTTTCTCAGTAAGTTCATAGAGGAGCTGCAGAAGTTGCAGTTTACACATTGTCATGAGATGTGTGCTTTACCTTTGTTTCTCAGTATTAGTTATCCACATATTGATTTTAGTTTTCCTAGAAGTGATTCTTGCAATTTGTTCCACATTTACCTTATAATTGATGTAGTTACCTTCTAATGGCTCGGAAGCATACTCTTCCGAGTATTAAAATGAATAGTGAATCCAGAATATAAATATTCGGTATTTTTTCTCTGTGAATTGCTCTCAGCTCTATGATAGATAATGAAATAACAACATTCTGAGCACCAAAATATCTGTCTTTTAAGAGTCTGGTTTCTCCTTATTGATTCATGCAAACAGTGAGGACTATTAGCTATTACCTAAAAGCATGTACTTCTTGTTGTGTTCAGCATGTCAATAGAAAACTCCATTAACGTTTCTGGGATGCAAGTGTGGTACCACATAAAAAACTACTTCAACAGTGATTACAAACTAACAAGAAAGCACCTTTACATCCTGATGAGTCACATGTAATGGATGTTTTGATTTTAACTGCTTGGAAAAACTTGCTGCAGTGGTTTAAGAAGCTTCATTTGTAGATGCACAAAACTGCCACTTTCACACAAATTATTTAATGAAAATATAGATGTAGCACCTAACAGCTTTAGATATTTACAGACGTTAGGTTAGTAACCTTTATTTCACCATAGGATAATGAGTTAAGCACCTCTCCATTTGGCTTTTGATGACACTGAAACAAAGTGGTAAAATGAGATTTGGTGAAGGTCACATCATTTGTTAGCTTGTGTCATCTCTGCACGTGTGCCCCTGGACTGTACTAGCTGCCTGTAACAGGAGATATTTTTAAAACTGGAAATGTTTTCAGGCCCTGCTTCAGGCCTTTGCAATGCATCAATACCGACAATATCCCAATGTAGTTGCTTGTAATAAATATGATAATAGAGAGAAGATCTGTTTGCAAAGGTGAAAGTTTAACTTTGCTTCTTATGCACTCTTGTTTATGCTGTCCTTCATTCTTGCCTGAAACTTCTATTGGGATTTAGAAAAGTTAAAAAATATATATGCTAATGAGAAACTCATCAGACCAGCAAGATAAGCCATGGGGCTTTATTCATTTATTTATTTGTCAAGAGAGTGAGACATTGTTCCAAGATCCTCCTATTGTTGTCTTAATGTATAACTACATATGGACCCTTGGTCCCTCTGAAGGTTGAGGAACGTTAATCTGCTTTGGAGAGAATCTGCTTT